>JAQFYC010001186.1:0-38376 GCA_034694165.1 Tomocerus mixtus | reverse complement strand
GATGCTAGAATTTTTTTTATGAAAAACGGGCGAACATAACCCCTAGAGAAAAAGCTGGAGATTCTTAACATGTCTACTATTTTTATTCCACTTGCTCCGGTGACCTGCAATTTCCCCCCGAATTGCCTTCTAGTCACACTTAAGAACAAGCAAGAAATTACCTTAGCGGCTTAATGTAGGACTTGTACTAATAATAATATTTAATTTGTTATTTAAGTGATGTTCAGGTCTGAGTGACTAAATTCATTTAGTTTAAATTGAATCTAATTCCTAATTTTATTACTACTGGTAAATATTGCACTACCTATGTCGTATTCTAGTCAACTATTTAAGTGTGTTGGCATTTGCTTGTATGTATAGAAACCTAAGTATGTATGATGTCTAACAATTGTACTACATATAGTAATACAATTGTTAGACCTTAGATTATTGTATTTATGATCCGGTTTGAAGAATTGCTTTCGCTAGCGAGAGATTACTTTTGTTCCGTACTCCAAAGGATGGAGAAATATTGCTAGCCATGTCACATGTTGTTGAGTGTATTTATCTAGTGCTATATCTACTTAGAAATGAGAAGTTTGAGTTAGAGAATAAAGACAAGCCACAGCCACACAGATGCCATATGCCGTGTCAAGCTATGCCATGGCATTTGAATTCCCTGGAATTGCAACATACGACTCTGGTATCAATACAGTACCTCCGACTTCCGACCTCCATCCTGGAATATATTGAAGTAAGGAACAGGAGCGGGTATCGATAATCCCTTAGGAATGTAACAGACACGGACAAGTAATGTAAAGTGATAGATGAGAGTCATAAAAGGGTATTGATTACTAAAACTCAAGCACGGTCGCATTCCTTTCGCTTTTCCTTTCCACATACCTACAAACCTACAGTACCATAAAGAACAGAAATAGAACAGACCAAAATAGGAACACAAAATACAACCTGAAATATACGAATAATACGAAACGCAATGAAATTCACAGTTTCACAGAAACTCTGCCACTGACATTCTACGATTCTGCCAGACTCAAGAGCAAAACAGAAAAGCAGGTAGAAGAAGAAGTCTAAGAAGAAGAAGAAAAGTCTGTCTGTATCTGTAGGATAAGTACAGTACCTAACTAAAATAAGTAGGTAAGTAAGTAAGTACCTATTTCTGGAGAAAGCTTTAACTCATCTCGTGGAGAAAACCCAAAAGGCTACTTTTACTGTTGCTTCAACTGTAGAGGAGAAAGACAGGAATATATGGTGAGAATTATATATGAGCTTTTACCCAGAGGGAAAAGAACACGAGAACTAACGAGGAAAGAGCTTTTGAGGGAAACTACTGAAACAAGAGTTAACCTACAGATACAGCTGGGAAACTGAGCAAGCTACTGACAGCTCGGTTCACAGTCACAGTCTGAAATATAGAAAACTGTACGAGAAATGGAAATAAGAAGAGACAACGCATTTATAGAGCAGACCAACCTTCTTTAGCTAGATTAGGTACACTGTTGATACTCCTTGGCTCTAGATTACTCGAAAATACAGCAGGTAGACACTATCTGTACTTTAGTATGTGAAGTAAATACAAACACATAAGTAACACACACAAGGAGAAAACTCTAGCAATTCTTACTTATTTGGATGTAATGTCTAAGTAAATTCAATACAACAAACCAACTTAAGTCACTTAAGTGGGACAAGAGTGTCCCTAACTTAGGCTACTAGGGAACGTGCTAGAAAAACAACAATTTATAAGCGACTGGAACAGACTTACTTTACTGATGGCAGGTTAGCTCTAAGTTCATGGACTTAAAAACTTCAATGGAAATATGTGTCCTAGTCAGGAAGACCTACAGTGCAATCCTTTTATGCACCAAAAATAATTTACAATTGCCCTGTTTTTGAAAATTAGTGTACAGGAAACTCTGCAGTACCGTATTTTCTCAATTAATTCTATATTTTTTAATGCCTCACAAGAAACTGTACATGAATTTAGCAAATTATGCTTCCCTGGGCCACTGACCTACTGACATTAACTGGTTTTATCAGCAACCTGTAATAATCTATTCTTAAACAACTCCGTGGTTCACACCAAATCTTTAAATTATTCTCCTGTGGAATTACTAACTGAGAATATGAGGTAAACTAATACATATCCATTTTTACATTGTTAAACACTTGGCTAGCAAGAGAATGTGTGAAAAATAATTTAATTGACCTTCCTGACCGATAAATCTTATAAACTACGACACATGTACCAAAATTGCTGTCGACTGTCCTGCTTCCTGCTCTATACTATTATTATGTATATAATTTACTATTTAAACCTTACGGTAGTATTTGTACTTACGATACAAAGTACTAACAACTAGCGACTACATACTTGGAACGTGAGTGAGTCCTAAAGCACGAACCAAACATTGAACATTGAGCATACAGTAAATATAAATAGTTTGATATATTTAGTAGACAGTCTGAATCAACGATCAACCTAACTTTCCTCCACTTTCTCTCTCTTGAGTACTAAAAGCACGACATGGCAAAACTTTCGACCAATGCAACGCAATGTAAAGTAAAAGCGTCAAAAACTTAAGTTTCTCTACTGTAGACACCTCATCTCCTGGTTCTGGTCTGGTTCTAGCTCTGCTGGTTCTGGTTCTCATGTACAGTTCTGGTCGAAAAGGAAGGGAAAGGGACGAACGACGGGAAGGAAAGACCACAGAATGAGACAGACTAAATCTGGAGCTCTACTTTCTCCATTCTGTTTGTAATTTTCTAATCCTTCTGTCATCACATCTTATCCTAGTCTAACTTTTTCCATAAAAATTTACTCAGACCTTCCTTACCAACTGTTAATTTCGTCTTATGAGTTTTCAAGGCAGTTATCTTAGATGATTCTAGGAAGGAACTTCACCCCGGACTGAAAATCTCCCCGGACAGAATATCACGTCCTATTGCCATTTTGCTTCGCGTATTATCCTGACCTAACCTAATAAAAATCAAACAAACTTCAATGCAGGAATACGTAGAAAACATGGTTTCGGTATTTCCCACCCTAAAAGTTTGGACGTCCGGGATGATCGGTAAATTTCCCATGGGAATTGAGAAGAATTATGATTAACATTACATACATGTATTATAACTTTCCCACTTTTTGTGCTAAAAAATTAACCATCCCGGACGGGAAAGTGGGGAACGTTCCCAGGTGAGACTATTCCACCCAAAACCATGGCAGTAAAGGAGCAGGACACGCAATGTTCCGTCCGAGGAGATTTTCAGTCTATGTGATCTTCAGTCCGCCGTGATTTTCCATCCGAATACCATCTTAGCTCTCTTTTCCCTTACTTCTCAACTTCGTCAAACATTAATCTTATTAGCTATGTACACACAGTACATTTCACAACCTCTATATTATGCTTTATATATATAGCACTGTATAGAGCAAAAATTAACGTCCCTTTTTATGTGTAATCTTAATTTATCCGAATGACTTCCTTTAAAGTCGCAACTATCAAGTTGTTCTATAGTATAGTACCTTCCTTCTATGTATGTTCACAGTAAAGAAAATTTAATGGAAAATCGGTATATAGTTAGTATTTGAGTTTTTGGTGCATCGCAAATTGAAGTACCTGTCTGTATCGTACCATTTAATTTCCAGGTACACTCTGCTACTTAAAAGGGATTTCCTAGATAAATTTAATTATAAACATGTATGCATATGCAGACTATCTCCGGAATATAAAGACTGATCATCAATCATCACTGATATATAAGAAAGTTACCTTTATAAATAAATTCTAAGTTTCCGACTATTATTTTTCCATTGTGCAAAATAATTACTTAAATTTATATTTATTAAATAGATCATGTGTTCATCTAAATAAGAAATTCTTATGCTGAAATAGGAAACTTACGGTACCACTTGTACAATAAAATAAAACAATAAGAATTTTAAAATGAGAATATAACAGATTTCATTGTTTCGTCGATATCAAAGCCCTATATAATACATCTTGGTTAGCAGAGCTACAGACTTTTAGGCAATCTTCATCGATTCCTTAATAAATTAGGAAACGTTAACCAATCTTTCTCCTGTTGTAGATTTATCTATAACATAACTACGTGATTCGGAAAGTATATCCATGTCCTAATACCTAAGCCCAGGAAATGAATGGGTTCTAATTCTCTAATGAAAAAGCTAGAACGTACATGATTCCCATTCATTCACGTGAAATTCAATCCTTTGGCCACATTTTGACCTCTATCGGGAACTGTAATCGCAATCGGCTTGTTTCAGAGTTCTTTGTGTACTGTACTCCCTTTGTCTGAGCAAAATACAAAGAGTAGCAAATACCTACATGAGTAGTATTTGATAAATCTTCAATTCCATCCCATTGTAGGTATTGATAAATTGGAAATCTAACCTTTGTACTTACTTTCCCCTTCTTACTACCTACTACTACTACCTATCTATTTACTTATATGTTATATGTAGTATTGTAGAAGATGAGATCAGTATTATAGCTTTTGTATTACTTACAAGAAAATAGTTGGATTACAGGGAGATGTAGGAAAAGTAATTTACCGAGAGATTTCGCAAATAAATTCAGCCTTAAATTGTAAGGATGCAAGAATTCTCTTTTATCTTGTTTCTTATTGTATTTATGTAGTAGACGGGGATTCTCATCTCTTTTATTTTCATTTGGTGTTCTGTGCTATGTATTTACGTAAGCATGTCGGTCTATTCTATTTCATTCTCTATTTTTGGTATCGACAAATCCGCCATTATGTAGTACTCATGTTAGTAGCACTCCTGCATGTGACACTACAAATAATCTGCTAGAACAGCTGCCAAGGAGAAATTCTTAATTGTTTCCTCCTCTTCCGTGTTTCCGCTACACAATTTAGTTGAGTATTAGTTGTTTTCCTGGAATCATAGTAGTTATATAGCAATATAGCATTCTTTAGGTGTTTTACAAACATTCTTCTATATTAAATTTGTATATTACATACCATACAATGTAAGGCGTCACGAAACTATAGGATTGATAAATACGTATGGTAGAAATAAATAATAGCCTACTAAAACTTCTCGTCTTTACAAATAAGAAATTCACACCGCGTATCTGTATTATAAGACGGTGCAAGACAATGTAGATCTTTATCTTTATAATATAAGGTTTACTTCGTACTAAATATAAGCATTGTTGTGTCTTATGTCCACAATGTAGAACATTATAAGGGAGAAAGTAAATGAGAAAGCCAACAAAAGTCGATTTACGTAGATTTCCGTTCCTCTTGACAATGTACGCCTACGCGTGAATACATTGCAATTGCTTTCCCTTCTTTGTAGGTTAAGCGTGCTCGTATTAATTAGAGGGTATATAGCAAAATATAAAAACATATAGGCGGATGCTATATTATTACATTAAGGTATTTCTTATATAATATATGTCGTAGGCACAAAATTTATATTCATAGTACAAGGACCCTTTGTTTACAGACTTTAATAATCTTGGTCGCTTTTTTAACTTGGGTAACCTATTCAAGGCAAAATAATTGAAATCGAAATTCGCAATATAAATAGACAGAGATGATTTTGCAGGGTTTTTTGTTTCAATGATGTAGTATTAGTATAGTATTAGTATTATATATAGTATTAGTATTAGTATACCTATCAATTCCATGATAATAGTTCATTTGCGTTCTTAAAAAATGTATTTGATGTAAGAACACTCGTTTGGCATCATCGACCTATTCAAATTCAAAAATTCAAATATTTGTTGGAGCCTAAAATATTTTGCAGTAGTGTGTCCCTATGACATATATTAATTCAAATATATATTCTCATTTCTAAAACACATTTTTCTCTGTCTGTAGTGCATTCTTTAAGCTGGTAAGCATTATATGTAAGTATAACCTTATAAAACATCACACAGAATGGTAAAACAGCAATCATTGTAATGTAATATACTAATGGGAGGAAAACAATCCAGGAAAGAAAGGCGAAAGGTTGCAGTGCAGAGGAAAATATAGTGGGTTGGTTTACTACCGGGACAAGGAGAGATTATCAGTCCTTTTCATGCTGCAAGAAATCCAATTTAATCCTAACCTAAGTAACCTATGCAATGTAATGACCGTATTGCAAAAAGCCAAGCCAGCTCAACTACAACCTACAACTACTTACTTACCACAGATATATGGCTCGACTCTTGACTTTGACTACCGGTCATAAGTCAGTAGGGAATAGAAGTTGAAGGCAGTCTGGAGTCTTGACGTGGCCATTGCACCGTGCACAACAGAAATATAATGATGTGTTCCTTTAGTTTTCGTTGTGTGGAGTATGGAGACCTGGCTTCTCAACCGTGTGTGCTCAAAATTTATCAGATTATAAACTAAATTGACATTTTGCTAAATTTTATGATTAGTAATGCACACAGTGTCCTATTTTTCTTTACATAAAGAATACCTACATTAAGGTAGGTGAAAAATTGGAGCAGAATCAGGGTTACGGAGCTTAAGCCAAACTATATTATGTAAGTAAGTGTTACTTTAGCTATATAGTATGTACAATACAATGCATATTGAATCGATTAATGTACACTAATATTAACAATTAAAATTAGCATTGAAACACTTGTTTTATTCCCTGTTCTATGTACTTATGTAAATTGTAGGTACCTTATCCGGTAAACACACATTCGAAGAGAAAAGCAAATACTTAAGCAAATGCTACACACACAAGGTGAGAGAATTGGAATAATCCATTGGTAGCTACGCTACACATAACGATAAAATGTAACCTACTATACTTAAACGGATATTTCTCTGAAGCTATATGAATAAAAATGAATCTACACAAGAATATCGTCTATCCCACTTTGACAGGTATGCATAAATACATAATATGCGTATAGTGTATATAAAATATTTGATTTTATGCCTTTTAACTCCAAGACAAGGATTGACATTCCTAAAATGATGTTTATGCAATAAATAAATGATTTTTGTACACTAGTAGCTTCAAGTATTATGAATGCAGAATGTGCCATAACTCCTGTAGAGGAAAGTCCTGATTCTATTATTGACATTACCGGATTTCTCAAATCAACAGAAGAAAGCTATGCTGAGCGCATTCTGAATTGTCAACCGGGTAATTACTGATATAAATGCACAATAGGAAAGATTTTTACTTGTGTTAACTATGTAGGGTTGGAATGTAATCAATAAAATTGTACAATTTCCTAAATATGGCCCTTTAGGATTACAGTCGCTGTTGGATATCGAAAATATTATTGTAAAGAGAATTGTTCGTTCTCCTCAAAGTGAGTTATGCCATTTTTTTAAAATAACCTAGTATTAAAATACATTAGAATATAAAATCAATATCAAATAAATTGTCAATGGAATTATTGTTTCAGGGATGTCTCTTAACGAACCGAGTAAATACGAGATAACTACAACATCCGGTCGACTTTTATTTTTTGCTGCTGAAAGAACTGAGTTTTTTCTTAAGAATACCCATTTGTTTATGAAACCTGCAAAAATTGACTTCAGTCTTATGAATCCTATCGGGGAAAATGTATTGCAAATTGCCATCGAGCAGGGATTTCCAGACTATTATAAATGGGTATATATATTTACAACAAGAAAGTTGCAAAATTTTTATGTAGTTTCTGCAGTGTTCTAGGAAAATGATCTCTCTATTAGATTTGCCCTTTTTTATTCAATTTCAGTCCCTGACAGCACGCCAGAAGGATAAGCTTATCGGAAAAGTGTCCCAGCAACTCGGCTGCTTCACTCCTTATTATCAGCTAGAGGATTCCCAAAATAATAAAATAATGACAGTGAAAGTTCACGACAGATCCGAAGATTTCTTTCTTTGCCCTGTGAGAAAATGGGGCGGGTGCCATGCTTCCAATTTCGACATTCTTCTTCCAAGTGGTTACCACTCCGTGGGTACATTGCAAAAACAGTTCACAGCCTCGAAACTTATTAACCAATACGACATTACATTCTCACATAGTTTGGAGATTGGGGTTAAAAGTCTTCTAATAGCGTCTGCTATCATGATGGTGAGTTTAATTTTAATACGAATAGTTTTATAATTATAAATTCATCTATCTAAACCACCATAAAGACAGGAATTCTTCTCGAAAGTGAGTCAAACCACTAATATTTGTTGAAATAGTTCAGAAAACATATAAAAGAAGACATTAAGTATGCATTCTTTAGATATAACACACCACAAACCACAAGAATGCCTACAGAAACTCTAAAAACATATTTCATTTCAAACTGTCAACTCTTATCTTGGTTTTGCACTCACTTTCGACTTTCTCCTTCCCTAAATGTCTCCGTAAGTGGCTAATATCTGTTTTCTGTTCACAGGACCTCGAGGCTCTTCCAGGAATGAGGGAAAGAGAAAGAAAATTCGATATGAGATATTTTTGCTCTAAATTTTGTATAGCCTTCTGGTGCTTCTTTATACCTTGTATTCTCCTTATGTTTATTGCATACTTTATAATAGATGCGACGAAAAATACAGATAAAAAATGAAATACTGAAATACTGAATGCACAGACAAGGCGAGCTTTGCACACTATACAACAGTAGTACCTTTACATTTAACATTTACATAAATAACGTATACTATTTACAATTTACAGTTCCTAGTTCCAACTTACACTATACTATACACACATATTATAAGAAATATATAATAAAATATGGGAATACTTACATGCATTATGAATGAGAGCTGAATTCGTAATAAAGAATTGTTATTCAAGTAAAAAATTGAAATTTTCAATGAATCTCTTAACTTTTAGTAGTGTGCTTTCGAACATCGAAGTTATCATATAATTTTATGTTATAATATAATAGAAATTCTTGTTACGTTCTAGCGTATAGGTTTATGTGATGGGAATATGTGTGCAAAAGTAATATCTTTCCTACAAAAATGAGTGAAGGATCTTCATGTCAGAATCTTACACTCACATCACATAGTCACATCCTAAAAATACTACGTGCCGTAGGAAGTTTGCTTACTGTACCTTGGGTTGAATGTAATGCATTGTATGAAATATTACAAGGCAATTGGCAATATAATTCAAGTACCTACTATTATATACGTAGTACTTGCATGTTGCCCTATTATTATAAACATATTTTTAGAGTCTTGTTACATATATCTACAGAATATATGCCCATTTACTTCTTAAATCCTTTACCCATATTGTTAACGTTACTTTTTTGTTCAGCCAACAAGTAGGGGTACCTATATTTATTGATTATTTATATCAAGCATTTTTGAAGAATCGAAGAAAAATAGAAGTTAACTTAACACTGCCATGCACAGTAGAACAGCGGAATTGAAGAATGCAAGACGAATACAAATTAACATCTGCCTGAGAAAATGCGAATAAGTAGAAAGGCTTGTTTTGCATAATATGGTGAAGCATTTCATAAGGAAGTAGTATATCTGTAAGGGAAAAAACACGTACAATATTTATTGTTCGACAAAGAAAACTTCGTCAGGAAAATGTAAATTTTTTTATTGTAAAAAAATATAACGCTGCTTGCTACCTGATGAAAAGTATCAGGCTACGTACTACGTATGTTTAACCTTGATCCTTGATCATCAACATAATTTTTTGTATAAATAACGAATATATTTATACAAAAGGTTACAGTAATAGCTTCCATTTGCCATTTCATACATTACATTTGCATAATGGTCCTTGTAACTGACTGTCTATGATTCTTTCTATATATGTAATAAGTAGGTACCATATATATATTACATCATCAGTAGAAATATAATCGTTACAGACACTTTTTTACGCTGCAGATGAATCTTGACAACGCAGATTCGGATATATTTAGCATTTGATAGAAATATCGAGATCGAGATAATAATGTTTATATAAAACTGAATGTAATTTAAGGTTCGACTGACGTCAGTAGTTCCTATTGTAGTTGATTTGCTTACGTAACTGTGGTAAAGTGTAAATAGTTCATTACATAAATTATCATTGTAGGTATACGAAAGAAAGTGCAATAATAATGTATGTACATATTATACTGTACATTCACAATGTATAATAATTCTAATAATACAGATAATGGCAATACAGTGCAGACAAGAATATTAAGGGGGCCTATTATGCATTAGTGTGATTTTTGTGTGCTTACCATCATATATGTTAAGTTTCTTTAGGTCATATTTTTTGCACATTTACAAATAGTATGTTGACGCAAGTTATGACGCAAAATATATGTCCATAAATACATACAGAAACAGTTATTGAGGTACTGAGATGTTTCACAATACACAATTACATACTAACTACAGTATGAAACCCATAAATGGAAGCATTAGAAGAAATTTAAACTAAATACAAGTGGAAGAAAGCAAAAGGAAAGTTTCCATTAGTGTTAATCCATGCAAAAAGAAAGTTGCATGCTTTCTCTTGGACTTTCCATTTAAGATTTGCATACTGTGACGTGTCTGTGTCCAGAATTTCCTATAGTAGTTATATTCAGCAATAATGAAATGTGTTGCTACATATATCTGTACACAATACACCAAAATTCTAATAGTAATACTATATTTTACTTATATATAGTAATAAGACATGGTCAATGAGTAATTATGGTCATACTACGCTATAGTAGTTAAATAATGGTCTGCCCACTTAATCATACGGTGGGTAACCTTTCTTTCTTCAGGAAGATGATTACTTTCTAGCGTGTGACTCCTAATCAGGCTAAGAAGTTTAGTAATATTGTATTGTATTGTGTGCTATATGGTACTTCTAATGATATATTCGATTCTGTTGTGTTTGAAATGGAAAGCATTTGCTATTGTTGGATTCAGATTTATAGGATTAGTGTTTCTGAGTGAGTCGAGTTGAACATTGAACATTGAACCAAGTTGACATGACTCGATTCACTCCACCCGTATTTCTTCGAAGGCGACTGCGAAACTGTCTGAGAAAGCGTGTTTATTTCAACAGGCAAACCGAGCCAAACCAAGCTAAGCATGTAAACAGTGAACTCAATCTGAAATCAGGCAAGAGAAAATCATGGATCACATCAGCTTAGTGTTAGTGTTAGCGTTTGCCCATTTTCAAGGTACTACTTACTTACTGTTACCTTCCTGAGCATTCATACTATACATTAAATATTACTCAAGGATCTTTTGCACACATTCTATTATATATTGTATGTATATGTATTTATGTACAGTAAGGTTCACTAACATCCGATCATTATATAAAGTCATGGAGAAAGTCCTCTACTCGCTAAGCATACCTACGTACCCGTAAAGATTTTACAAATGTTCAATGTGGCCTCCTTCATTCACGATGCACAAGTCCATCCTTTCTTCAAACTCCCTTCGAACGTTTGTCAGCATTTCTGGAGTGATGTTTTGACAACAAATTCAAATTCGATCTTTCAATTCTTCGATATTTTGAGGTCTAATATCGTAAACATGTGATTTGAGATACCCCCAGACAAAAAAGTCTAGGGGATTGAGGTCGGGGCTCCTTGGAGGCCATTCTACGGATCCTCTGCGACCTATCCACTGAAGCACGAGTTGACATCCGGCCGCGCAACTTTATTATTACAGTCCTTTCCTCGATTGATAACCTCATTATGACTTGTTTTAAATGCAAGCACAAACTAAACGTCACAAGCAAAGTGGCAAGCATTATGCGCAAGGAAGTAGAAAGCTGCAAGCGGCGTTTTAGCATGTAAAAAGCCATTAACTTTCTCCATGCTTTTATATAATGATCGGATGTTAGTGAACCTTACTGTATGTAGCGTGTAAGAGACTAGGTAGATCTAGAAAAGGGTACTGCATGTACTCATATAAGATGGTAATGGAGTTATATGAATATATATAAGTGAGTCAATGTATATTTCATTTTATTATAGTGTTCCTTATGCATGACTTTGATTAAGTTTTCATTCTTCCATATATGTATCATATATTGTGAATACAATTTGTAATCTTATGAATATTTATTTCTTTGCGTTTCTGTTCTGCTTCTGCTACAGTTGCTTTCTGTAGATTACTTCATTTCATTCTTACTGGTCAACACGGATCAATTCTCTAGTCTTGAGAAACTTTTTGCTATTATATTATTGCCAAGGAAAGTCTCAGCGTCTTAAGTATTTGCACTTGCTCACATAGCTAAGTAGCTTGGCAAAAGTTTATTTTACTTACTTGTGTAGTGTGTAGTGTTAGTGTGTTTATTTTCCAGTGCAATTATAAATTCAATGAACTTTACTACTTAGGTTTAGCTAAATAGGTGAACAACACATGTACAAATACTAAATACATTGAACTGCAATGTAATATAATGTAATCAAATCAAGATTTAAATTCATTAGGAACTAAGTAGGAGTTTTATAGGCAACATAGCGTACACAAAAGGAGAAATGAAGAGGAAAATCGCTTTCCAAATTCCAGAATTTACATTCCTGCAGAAAGTGAATGCGGTGCGATAGAAGAGAGTGGACTGCCCACACAGAAGATTTTTTGTGAACTGAATTGCTAATAGACATTTTCGGAAATGGACAAATTAGTACAAACAAAACCAAGGGCGAATTCAATTCACCCTGTGGAAGGTACTTTTTCATATTAATTTTATTTCTCGAGAAAATTCATACAATTGAACTTAGAAGATTTTTAATCGATAGTTACAATAATTGATTTATATTTATTTTCATATAAGTAGTTGATAGTTAAGAATAAAACATAAAATGATAACATGAAGTGTTTTAAAGGTTATTTATTCATTTTGATATGTTTTTTAAACTTGATATCCAATTAGGATTCAAGACAATTAATCTAAAAGTTTGTTTATGGATATTTACATAAGTCGCTTTTCCACATAAAAGAAGCATATTTATTACATTAGTTTGTTAGTTTAGTATAGTGGTTATTTACCTATATATTCATTTCCCGAATTTAACTGAAAGCTAAACTTGTAATTTTGTCTGCCCTAGATTCTGGAATCATTACATCTCAACCAAGCAAAGATACCAAAACGAAATTTGTTTTACCTGGTAAATAGAACTACTAAAAAGCAGAAGTATTTTATTGTGCTACTATCATTTTAAAAGCTAATTTTATGATTGTAACCTTTGTTCATTTCTTGATATAGATATTCCTGAAGGACTGGAGTCCTTGATAGAGACTCAACACCTTTTCATTAAACAATCAGGTCTACCTATTGAAAGTCAGTTGTTCTATACGTAAAATCGACTTACACTATACATTTTCTTCTGCTACTTATACTACAATATTCTGAAAATGGCTTAATACAAATTACAAATACATTTACACTAAACACAAAATTGCATTTGCATGACAGTTGAGAATGTTTTTGTAATCTGCATGATTTTAGCTATAAGAATAATACGTATTTAAAATTGAATTTTGTTGAACAGTATTTAAAACAATGGAGACTCACTACGAAGTACTAAATAGTAATGGGGAAAAGATTTTCATGGCCGACGAGACAACGGACACAAGCACTCGAGCTTGGTGTCGCGGAACGAAACCGTTTGACGTGAGTGTCTTTATTCGGTCCGGTCTGTACCGGAAGGAAGTAATGAAAATGGATGGGGAGCCTCGAAGTTGCGGATGCGGAGGGGTATGTTGTAAATTATAGTATTAAATGCACAGGGTTGGAAAAAATAATCTTTCTACATAGGTGAATAGTGAAAATATCTTTTTTCCCAGTTTTGTTACTCATACATCTAGGAATTTAATTTTTTGGGGCAGTTATAACACAAAAGTTGAAAATTTTGCATGCAAAAATGTAAAAATGAAAATAGCACCAAAATGGAAAATTCATTATTTGCAAAATATTCAAGAAAGATGATTCTTTTGACGGAGAAATTTTTCTCAACATAATTATTTTAAGATCTTAAAACTGAAAAACTGTAAAGGTTTTTTATACTATTTTGGCTATCCATGAAAAATTTCTAGAATGGTAAACTTTCTCCCTTGATGGTTACTAGTTCCAACCCAGTAGAAACTATTCCAGAAGTAGTGAAAGTGCTAAAAATATAAAAAATGACTGTTTATTGAATTTATAAGTTCAGAGTTTGTGTGTTTATGGTTTTGTATGTAAAGGATATCACATTGAGATTGACAAATTGTACTCTGGGAACTATTGAGCAAGGAACGGACTGCTCCATTCCCATTTACTCCGTGATGGACTACGAAGGCCAAGAGATTCTGCAAATAGTCGGTCCACCGAGTAAAAGTTGTTTCAGCTTTCGAGTTGTTGGACTGGCCGAGTTTGATATAATGAATCCAGACGGAACACGCGTCGGAAAAATTGCAAAGTATTGGGGAGGGAAGGAAAAAGAGATTCTTCTCAAATCGGACATTTGGGGAGTCAAGTTCCCTTTGGAGATGAAAGTTTCGACAAAAGCTCTTCTGCTCGCTTGTTGTTTTTTATTGGTAAGATACACAGGAATACGTGCTCTGAATGTATTTATTTCATGCACGGTAATACAATACGAAGTATCTGTAGTGCCTATCTATATTGTGTTGTCTAAGGCATGTGTGTTGTGTCCATAATGAAAGGCTTTTCTATAGTTGATTTTTTCCCATGTTTAAAGAAAACTAACTAAACTGCAGTATAGTTTACAGTTTCTCAAAATTACAAAAGTTAAATTGGAATATTAAGAAGTTTAAGTTTACAGTATTTCATTAAAATCAGCAAAAAAGCTCATTATTGACACGGAAATATGAATTCTCAGACTCGATTGGCAGCCCAGCCCAAGAATATGCAAAGGGTACATATTGCCGTTATGCCATTTGAATCGCTGACACACTATACTAGACAATTCAATTTTATGAAAAATACACGCAATTCAATAAAATCTTAAAATCTAATCAATATTTAAGATTTTGTGATTTAGATAATGTACACTGCATGTTTATAATAGTACGTAACAAAATATTTAAAAGCGGCACAGTATATATTCTAATTGCTAAAAGAATATTTTTCATACTGCTTTCTTTCAAGTTTTTGCTTTCAAATGTATGAAATTTAATTTCAGTAACGTAATTCTTTATTTTTTTTCCATTTCAGAACTTTCACTACCAAGATAATCTATAACGAAGAAGTGTTAAGCTGAAAATACCCAGGGGATTTTTAAAATGCAGAAGCGGCATGCTGTCCATATCAATGAAAATTCACGGCTATTATACGATATTATTATTACGATTGTTAATTGGGATATGACAAGTATACTAATATGTATAATAGTATATAAAACTGAATAACAGTTGCCTTTCACTTACAGATTATATTATTGTTATACATATCAATACCATTATGGAAAGCACACCTGTACCTTGTATGACATGATAATGTACGTATTTATGTGCCTTTGTCTACCTGTTTATCAATAAAGTACGTACCTCCATTACAATTACAACTCATTATCAGAATATTACTTGGTTTACGAACGAATGTTGTTGATAAGCTAATTTAACTTAGTTTTGCCATGCAACTATTCTTTAGGTATATGTCAGCACGTTAACCCTTTGCATAACTTTGAAGACTAATCTTAATTGTGAAAGTGTGCACAAGAGGACAATAATATAACAGGTGAAAAGCCAAATAACTTAATTAGAGAGAAGAAATCCAGGAAAACAAGAATTTCTATACACGTAACTCTCCCATAATAAAATATTGTAATATCACTATCAGTACAGTAGTACACTGTAGTAGGCACACAATATAGATAGATAGTTTATTGTGTCTCGTAAAAAAGCCCACAGGCCACAACACCTTGCATAAGTACATAAATCCAATTATTTAACCAATATTACAAAACCAATATAATGATACTTATGCCACAATATAATACATGTAATTTATCAATAAGATAATTTTCTAACAGAAATTAATCAAACTAAAAATATTTATGTATACTTACTGGAGATAAAGAAGTGGTACATGTGATTTGAATCTTACTATTTTGCAATAATGTCTTGTGCAATTCCAATATTACATATTCCCATACGTGTATAGGTATAAAAATTTTCTCCTACTTTTTCCAAGTAAGTAGATCAACGTACTAAAACATGTACAACAATTTTCTGTCAGCGAATCATTTCGCATTTGAAAATAATTAGTTGAATGGTGAAAGTAGGGGAAAGTTGTGCACATAAATAAGTGAGAAGAATACACAAAAGTGACTATGTATAAGCAAAGCATCGTTAGTAATCTCAGAGACAATTCATATTTTCCTCGTTAAAGGAAATGTGGCAATTTATTTATTGATTTAGTAAATAAATTAACCAACAATCACGATGAAGAAAGTCCAAAGTGCAACTCAAAATGCATGCTATTCATTTCCTGGTACTACCTACCCATAATTATTAGGTATTTAGGGAAATGCACTATAAACATTGAATTATAATGTTGTTTAAATTGTGTTCATGTGATGAAAGCAGTGTGAAAGTCGGGAAATGTTGCAACATATAAAGAAGTAAATATTTCACACAGTGTTATTGCTTTCTTTCTTACCCTAATTAAATGATTGATGGGCCTCATCCATCAATGCAACTGTTGACAGCAACATTTTGCATATTCCAGTATTCTGTCAAGTATTAAGGGCAAAGGAGACAAAGTAAAAAAGAGAAAGTAGCCATCTCTGGGCGAAAATACAGAGCACCAAATTGTTTATAAAGAAAATAGGTACCTGTTCTACTAAATTATCGTATGGCTTCACTATTTGCTAACTAATGAGTCCCACAGCACACAGTTTGGCTTAAGGCTAAGAGAAAACCTACTTTCACTTCGTAAGAGACATCAGTTTGGAAATCTACAACCATTTCACCAAAACAGCAAAGCATTTAAAAGCTCTTAATGATAATGAAATGGACCGGGGTCAACCACTGAGTAATAAATATGAAGCAACAGAAACCATAATATTATATGGTAGGCTACAGTACACTAATACACTACACACCTTAACAATCCATTCCCATTGATTTCAGGGAAATACCTTGACTCGAATTGAAACATGCAAATTCTCATACGTAACGCATTTCGTTTAGAGATTCCTACTCAATATTAAAACAATAATATAAAATAACCAGTCGTTCTCGTAGTTAATGTCTAAAAGCAGGCGTAGTATACTTAATTCACATTGATGCGTGTTATTCTATTAATCCTGATATTCCTAAACAGCATAACTAACCGTATTATTCATACTCTACACTCTATACAGTATGTTTGCTGATTGCGAGCACGAATAATGCTATTATAATCTAATTTCATGCTGCCGAACATTATGTAACAAGATATCCTTACGTAAATACTATAATATACATACATTCAGATAGAGTGCTCTCATTTTCTCATGTTCATGCATGCTTGCTCACATTTTCTACATTAGTAGCTTATTTTCCCCAAAATGCAAAACAGTATACATGCTTTTAATACAATACAACGGAAGTTTGTATCTGTTGTAAATGCAATATTAGGTTTCGTCGGTTTGATGACTTGTTGGCGTGAGTGCATTTGCATTTTATTACATTTAGATTACATCACATGCCTACTTAAACAGTTCCTGTTATCAATAAGCTATTACCTACATAATCAACTTTGTTTCATAGGTACAAAGCACAAACCAAGCATTCCTAGTATGCATGTATAACAAAACTACGACAACTGTACAGTTTCGCTCCCCAAGGTGAGCATTCTAACATGACTAGTCAAAAACTGTCAATAATAAGCAAACTTTCTACCGTTTGTTACAGATAAACATTGTTTTTTGGCAGTCACTTAATTATTATAATATAATTCGCTACTAATATGAAAGTCAATATTACAGGTTGTTGAGCAGCATGAAGTTTTCGAAGTAAATTCCCCTGCCCCTGCAGAAAAATGTATGTTAAACGTATACCGCGTGTGCTAAAAGATTTCTATAGGCACCTTTCCCAATTAGAAGTCCCATGTATATCTTCCTAGAAAAATGCCTTAATTGCGGTTATTATAAACAGTTACCTACCCAAGCTGTATGTTTGTATGTCGAAACTTGCAAAAGAAATATTGCTGGTGAAAGCGAACACGTTTGCCAATAATTATGGAATCAGTAGCGGTCATGGTGTTGTGTGGTAGTTATAATTGGACTTTTGATAGTGGAGCAATAATATTTATTTATTTATCTAGCGAAGTTTTCCCGAAAGGGGTTATTATTATTGCAGGTAGAAATATTATTGCCATATTGCCGTTGCCAAAGTCAATAATCAATAGTTTTCCTTTAATTGCAGCAGAAGCTATATAGACAGACCAGACAGACAGAAGATGTTAAATTATGTTTTACGCTTCTTGCTGCTGCTATAAAAATACCCAGGAAGTCAATTTGATGTTCAGGAAAAATACAGAAAGTAGGAATTATTTGGACAAACAACAAAGTAGACTGCAGAAGGGTAATTAAATTTTACGTCGATTTATTTAAGCTTTTTCTAATGCAAAAGTCTATAGCAGACGTGAATAAAATCTACTCTTTTTGGTGTTTCATTGAAACTGCATATACTCAAGACAACATAATATATTTGTACAAATAGGAACTATCCTGTACACTGTAAATTTCTAAAATGGTAAACTAAATGTAACTTTACTTTCATATGAATAATATGTCGACACATATTTACAAGGCCAATATAATGTAAAGGCGGTTGTAAATACCGGACACATTACCAACATGTGCATAAAATATGGTTTATCTTGATCCAAACGTTCTTATTTAATGACATGTTGATTAATTTCAATTGAAAGGAGCTAAAGGGTAAGTTAAACCTTCATCGTGTAGCCAACTGCATAGTTATGCATTACATGCTTAGATAAGCATGAAATTTCTTAGAATGACTGGAATGTTAGTAGAATGTTTAAGCAGTCCCAATCTAAATACGTAGATACGAATTAATGAAGATATTGTGCCCAGTGTAGTCCACTCACACTCCACTCCACTGATCCATGGAAGGCATGCTACTTATTATGATATACACGAACACGCATAATACAAAAATTGCTCATATTTCAAGGTTAAAAAATTCGAGTGGTTTTACTTATCTATTTTAGGTATATTTTAGGTATATATATTTTAAAACAGGCGCAAATTGATTCGTGCATTACAAAATCATTCCAGAGTACCCAAAATGCATTTGACTATTCTGACAAATGTATCTCAATAGACTAATAAACCCTTTCATTATATTTCAATGTTAATTTGCCCACCACATCTCGATTGGATGGTTTCATCGTTCGCATACAGCAAATTGTATTAATCAAACTTCATAATACATTATTAAATAAAAGTAGAATAGATTTTTAGAAGTATTCTTTCCGATGTGTCAACCTTGAAAGTTAGTTTGCAATTATATTAATTACAAAATGCATTTCTTCATTTTCCTTTCACCACATAAGCTTACACGAAGTTGCATAAGACATTGTGCATTCGTTTTCTACAACTTTCTTTGTTTAATACACAATTTTGAGGAAACTTAAAACATTTTTGTTAAAAATCCTCATTAATTTTTAGGGAGATGCATGTACAATTAAATTTTTTGGATAAATTAATTTGCCATCGATGCTATATGTAGTATTTACGAATAACGATAGGGAAAACAACCTAGGTATCATTATAAATGAAGCGCACTGTAGGCACAGTACAGTACAGCCAATTAGGGCATTATTGTTTACATTCATTCCAGCACTGATTCTATAAAAGTAAGTATATCAGTTATTGATGTGTGTAATTGGTGTATTTACTTCGCTAATTGTCTAATTAGTAGAATGGACTGTCTATTGTCCATCCTTACTAAGAATACAAGAATGAAACGTTTTTTGCTTTGTCTATGTATTCTTTCATCTTCCCATTACATTATAATGTGCAGAAAGTAACCTTGGTTCGCACAAAAACATTTTCTCATGATATAAGTGTACGTCTAACATAAGTAAATATATGTAATAAGGAAGAAAAGCAAAGTGAAAGCACTTACAGAAGCTAATACAACTCATTGTAGCGAATAATTCCTCTTATGAGAAGGCTGAAGAGAAAATAACAGTATAATCCATGTTTACTTAGCTGTAGACTGGACTGGAGTAGCCCGGACATTATATTATGCAATATGTATAATTGGAGCATGTTACGCTACGAGTAACATTACATCCATCCAGCGAAGCAATTTCCACGCAAAGAAAAGCACATTTATTTTATAGGCAGGCCTTTTCACGAAAAGTCTTTATTTTGCTATGCATGTACATATTTACATACTGTGTAGTTAATGCGAGTAATATTATGTGTATTTATGCATATAGTAAATAGGATTCGCAGTATAATTATCTCGATATATCATTCATGCATTACATTTACATACATAAATTCTCCTATTTTATGTACTTGTTAGTTATAAACTCTACTGTGGAAGCAAATTACGCTAATGCACAATTACATTACATAAGTAATAATATGGAATGTGTACACATACAATTTTCCCACAAGGAAAGTAAGGAATAGTTTGTCCACAAGCTTTCCCTGGAACGGAACGCATAACTTTCTGTTAGCAACTCCAGTTCAGTGCAGAGCACGCCAAGCCAAGCCAAGCCAGGTCATGACATCAATAAGTGAATAGTACTTATATGTGATATTTTTAATACACATGGAGACACACGTTTTGGAGTAGGACGACAGACAAAGCGTTCTGACGGTCATCCTCGACGTCATCATCAAATCAGCTATTAACTATCAACAGTACAGTGAAAACATAAGAAAGTCAACTGAAACGTGAGTCCTGTCCTGTCCTCCAGTCCCAGCTGGGGGTTCCAAATCCAATTTTAGTCGGAGTATACCTGCAATCCCGGGATTTATTCCTAAACCATGATTTTGCATTGAATTTGCCATAAAATTGGCAAAATATATTGGAGTGCAAAAATATTAGCAAAAGAAACTAAAATAAAATAAGTAGGTGCTTATATTTTGTTGAAAAAGAAAAAGAATACTTTAAAACCCGGGGTTTAGATTGGGGTCCGGTTTTGGAATCCCTACTAGTCCAAAGCAATTACAAACACTCTAAATCCCCGGGATTTATTCCTAAACCAAGATTTTGCATGAATTTGCCATAAAATGGGCAAAATAAATTGGAATGCAAAAATTTAATGGGGAACTACTGATAAAATAAAATAAAAGAATACTTTAAAACCCGGGTTTTAGATTGGGGTCCGGTTTTGGAATCCCTACTAGTCCAAAGCAATTTCAAACACTCCAAATCCACCTCAACTAAACTTGAGAGAATTTAATGTGTAATGAGAATTGATTTTATTGTCATGTTTGTTCTGCCTTTCTTTGGTAAAATATTATTGCTGTCTGTTCAGTTCTCCTTGTGAATTCAATTGGAATGGAACCTGAGTCGTTTATATTCTATTACATATGCCATGTCTGCTCTTCTAGCATTCCTTCGCTATTCAGTATTCGTCTAGACTCTTTTTATCAATCTAATCCTACTACTAATCCACTATATTATACTTAATTGTGGAGAGCTACACTTTAAATACATTATTACACACTCTATCTAATAATAACAGAGCCAGAGCAGACCGCGCTTATGGTTTTGCTAGTTTAGTTATTTACCTACTACCTACATTACAAAAATTGCATTGCGTTTCGCAAACCTACATGTACATGTTGGACAGTTTATCTTTCTCTTGCTCTTGCTCTTATTAAAGGAAATTCCAGTTCAACGTTTTTCCATTCTGCCTTTATGTTAGCTACTACTACTTAGACTGCAAGAACTCTATTCTTTACCAATTCCACACTGGAACTTGAAGAGCAATGTGTAAATTATTGTGCGTCTCTGGTCGGCCCCTTTTGTGCACCAGATCCGGAACAGAGAACATTCGCTTATAATTTTACAATCATTTTTGAAGTTCTCATTCTTATTCCCATTTTTGTCCTAAAAATAGACTTACTACATACATAAAGAACATTCTTCGCTATTTACATGTAGAATGACTGACTTATTCTAAAGGCAATCGTATAAAGGGACGTGAAATTGGTAGCCGTGAGGAATGTAGAAATGTTATCATGAGTATTGCTACCCAGAACATGTAGTACTGAATAATGTACATAGGTATCTACAGTGCCCGTGTACTCAACATGAAATTATTGGTGAAAGTTCTTAATAGTAATTTTATGTAAAAAGAGAAAGCAATAATTAATTCCATATTTATCAGACACGTTTAAATATATAAAAATGCTTTAAAAAAATTTTATTTAGATTTTGAGTATATTACCTCAGAAATGTATTAAGGTAGTGAAAGTGAAGAATTATCAAATTTATTCGCCTAATTACCAGCTAAGCTCGTATTTAATACTTGAATTAAATTATTTCAGTGAAAGTTTAAGTGCATAATTTTTTGAGACTAAAAGGCTGCTCGTGGAGAAATTGAAATGATACAACCATCTTCTGGTAAGCAACTTTTTACAATTTTAGTAACATTTGTAGCATGAATCTTAAGTGAAATTATGACAAAATTTATATGAACAAATACAGAATGATTTACACGTAAGGAATCTTTATATTTACTTTCAATGCTGCCCTTTTTACCGTATAGTACAGATATAGAAATGTATATCACTTTAATTTACTTAAAGTTGCTGTAATTGAACTTTAATTTTCTGCAATTACATACCTATTCTACCTTTAGCAATGCAAATTTTATTATTTCTATCCAATGTGTGTACTTTCACCATTAAGTGAAAATGAACATGAATATTAGTATTATAGAATTGCCAATTAGGTATAAACACAATAATTTAGTATTTCTGACCTTTTTAAATGGTATTTTTACAATTATTAATCGTAAAGCATTAAAAATGAAGAAAACTAATTGGCTTTCACCGGTTTAGGAGATGATATCCCCGAGGCCATAACGGAGCAGCCGAGTACTGCTGAGAACATTGGTACAGACTTCCTCGCATTGGCTAATCAAAGCAGAGAAGCTTTAAGAGGTAAATAACATAAAACTTCCAACTACATAGAGAGTTATAATTGTTTTTGCATACAATTGTTTGATAAATTAATACATTATAATTGCTTTTAATAGTTGTCTATTGATATTTTGTATGAAATTTTAGACCCCAACAGTAGTAACCTTGAAATTCTAGAATCCACTCAGCATCTGTTTATCAAGCAAACGGTCGTAGCTGCTGAAAGTAACAAAGCTGTTTTTACATTTTGAAACTGATATTGTACATATTATTTATCGTAAGCTGTACTCACTAAGGGTTGTAATTTTTTAGTGTTTATCAATGCTGCCAACCGATTTGAAATCCTAAATAGTTTTGGTGTCAGAATACTTCTTGGGATAGAAACTACGGATTTTGCGACCAGAATGTGTTTTGGCAGCTCTCAGCCCTTTAAATTAAGTGTTTATAATGCTCGACCACTTCCGAATAATAATGTAAATGAACCTAAAAAGAAAAAGAAGTATCTCGAAATCTTAAAGATGGAAGGAAAACCAGGGGGATGTCGAGGAGAGGGGGTAAACGCTCTTTCTAGAAAAATATACTTACTACTATGCGTATGATTATATATAAATAGCTTGTAAAAATATTGCATTTTTTTGACTTTCATTAACAAATCTTTAGACGCTAGCCGTAACTGTTGGGGAAAATGCACTTGGTTCAATACAACAAACGGATACTTCCAAAACTCCTAAATTTTCAGTTAGAGATCCAGCGGGACAAGAAATATTAGTAATACAAGGCCCACCTATGCGAGCTTGTTGTGCGGGATTCGGCCCTATGTCAGGATCCGTAGAGTTTGATATTCTTCTGACGGATGGAGAAACTGCAGTAGGAAAAATTGCTAAACAATGGGGAGGATTTGTCCGCGA
This sequence comes from Tomocerus mixtus, assembly GCA_034694165.1. NCBI lineage: Eukaryota > Metazoa > Arthropoda > Collembola > Entomobryomorpha > Tomoceridae > Tomocerus > Tomocerus mixtus. The sequence goes on along the minus strand of JAQFYC010001186.1, from coordinate 14,434 downwards.
ATTCTTTACTAGAGCGGATATTTGGGGAATTAAATTCTCTCCTGATATGAGTACGGAGACTAAATCATTATTGCTAGCTGCCGTTTTCCTTTTGGTATGTTTTTCATATCTACAATCTACATGAATACAATAGCAGTACTAATATAACAAATTGTTTGATAATTACAATACTTAAATAATTTGTTATTTTAATTGCAGGATTTCCAATTTTTTGAAAGATGAGACTCTACTAAATATAAATTAGGCCACTTCCATAAGAAAAACTGTCAATCAAGCGATTCTCAACTTTCCTAAGCTCCGTTTTTACATTGCAATGCTTAAAATGCTCATACATAACATATGGCAATTTATTGTATCACGATAAGTAATCAACAATATTATCTGTCTGCACTCTATTCTAGTAAAAATGGATCTTATTTATTTCCGCTAAATAAATATAAAGGTATATGATTACCTCTTGTAAACGCTAGTAAGCATTGTAAAATTGCCTCTTTATGTATCCAATGATGTTTCACTATTTTTGTCCTAAAAATATTTTCTGCCAACTGTGCTACATACATTATATTAAACACATAAGAAGGAAGAAAGACTAGTCGGATCTATGGTCTCTGATATTAAACATGTACATGGTGGAAGCAATGTGCCTTGTCTTAGTGAAACAAAATGTAAAAAATATTATTTCACAACCGCAACATAAGATAAGTAAGTAGGTTATTATTATATTATATTTTATTATTATTATAGGTTATAATTTTTGTGGAGCTCTAGCTGCTTTGATAGAAATGCTTCGTATAAAGTCAAAAGTAATCCAATATTTTGCAATTGTTTTTTATTTGTGCAAGTGTTTCATTCATATACGTAATATTTAAAACCTCAAGTTATTATAGTAATATATTTACATGTAAATGCGTTTAGCTGTATTAATTCTATTGAATTCGACTATGTACATGCTAATACGCATTGTGTTATTTCCTCCAAGATGCATAAGTACTTATGCATGTACTTATGCATCTACTTTTATGCTTAAATCACGAATTACCTTGCATAATTCCATATTATGACCTGCATTTATGTAGTACTTACCGTGTATATATTATATGCACATGTTGATACAATACTGTATTGGTGTGTGCATGCAAAACACGCTACGCTATGTAGTATAACAAATTATAATTATACAATTATATGTAAAGACTGCGGTTAAGATATTAATATTTAGATTTTAATTACAATAACACATTTTAGAGACTTTTAAGCAGCTTATACCTGAGTATTTTGAAGTTTTATTGCAAGAAATGCTGATAACTTTCCTATACTCCTCGCCCTTTTGCAAGCTAAAATATAATTAAAAGTAGTCAGCAGTGAAAGATTGTTATTTTACAGGGGACAATAAAGCTTTTACTTACAAACTTACAGTATAATTAGTTTAGCCATATACAGAGAGGGCTTTTGCGCTTAAAATATTCCTAATGAAATAGTATATAATTTACTAAGGATCTCCAATGTACTTAACTAAACTCGCATTGTCTACCATGTAACATTGTAATTAGCAACTTTTTAGTATACTTTATGTAACAGAAAGGGCAAACAATACGATAAGTACAAGAAGGTATGAAAGTACAAGTAACGCATCTTTAGCCCACAGTAATACCATGTAGATGTGTAGTATAATTAAGTTTCACACAACACAATACAGGTACCTGTTTTCGAGCTGGAAAATGATTTGCAATTCAAATTACATTCTTCAAATGATGGATGTGGCAAGATTATAATAAAAATATCATTGAATCTTATTTAAAAATAAAGACACATATTATTGTTTTAAAAACTCATTCCAAACAAGTTCACTGACTTTACTATGTACCTGACTAATTATAATGTATACTCAAGTACTCATAGAATGTTTAATGTAACATTGAAAACATAGCACCTAGGTAGAAGGTTATAGCATTGTAGATGTAACATTCTTTAAAAGTGGAGAGTACGCATAAATATGAACAATTTTTCAGTTATTCTTCTGTCGAACCGCATGTGTTTTTTACCATACCTAGTCTTAAAATATTTTAAATCACAATTTGTGGCAGACATAAAATCTGACGAATTAAATATATCGCAAATAATTTAATTGTGCAAAAAGTAATATACAGATCAATATCTCAATGCTTTACAATTGTTTCGATTCTAATATGTATACACATAAGTATCACTAGAATGTAAGTAAAAATTTCCTATAAATATAAATATTTAAAAACGCTTGGAAAGTTAATACATTATGAATGTTTAATTTGGGACCAATTTCTGTTCCAAATACAGGGAAGAAGAAAATATTTATTCCAAAGTTATTGACAAACAACCTGAACCTTTATTACGTCCGTGGGACATTTTGCCCTATCATTATCATTTAAGAGAAGATGGTACTTTTGTATTATATTTTAGTACAGATATAAATAGATAGACTTTAGACGATCATTTCTGTCAGGAATAATTTAGTAACTTTTATTAATCGATTTGCATTATAGCCTGAGATATTTATTTTGTATAATTATTCTCACAATTATAGATGCCCTGTTTGTCCACAGTGTGGACCATTGTCCCATTGGATTAGAATCACTAATTCTTCCGGAAAAAATCTTTGTCATACAAACTGGAACTAAATGTAACAATTATTTCCCATAGGATTTGTAACTATTTTTCGTAATTAAATATTCCTTCAACCTCAACTATGTAAATCATGATCTTTTCTTGGGTTTAGGGGTTGCCAATTGGAAAAGTAAGAAATATATTGTTTTGGACGATAAAGGTGAAGAGATTTTACTCGTCGAAGAAACAACAAAATTCTGCCAGAGTTTTTGTGGAGAATACCCCTTTTCACTAAATATTTATGATACACCAAAATTGGAAATAATAAAGCTGGATGTCAGTCCTGGAATATGTGGAGGAGGAGGAGTAATCTAAACTATTTATACACACTATTCAATTCATAATTATATATTTACGATACAAAAAAATACTACAAATATTGGGTTTTAATTAATTGATCAATATATTTATATATTAAGAAAATGATGCTTAGTCACACGACACCGGTAACATCCCGTATAGGATTTATAGAACAAGAATCAAGTTGTCAAAATCCAGAATTTGCTATTTTAAACTCAGACTTCAAAAACATTCTTCGAATTGAAGGTCCTGAAAATGGAAATTGTTGGGGTTTAGCATCCACATGCGATTTTAATGTCCTAAATATTAGGCATCGCTCCCTTGTTGGTCGATTGAGAAGAAATGATCCTACTGTAAAAATGGAATCAAATCTTTTCGCAAAACGAAGGTGTACAAACAGGACGAGTACCCCTAACCACAATTGGATCATAGAATTTCCTAGAGATATGGACCCAGTGGCAAAAGTATCATTGCTCAGTTCTGTATTTCTTTTGGTGAGTTATTGCTCTAAAAAATTAATCGATATGATCAATTCTTTTTAATTTTATACAATACACAACTACTCAATCCGCTCACCCATAATTACATTACAACATGCATGTTATTAGTTAGGTATGTGTTTACTATTTTCAGCACATTTAATATAGCTCATAAATGATTTTTTTCAGGATTACCAGTTCTACAGCTAAATAAAAATTCGGAGTTGCTTTTCTGCAATTCAAATAGCTTACTTTGGACTTATTACCATTATCCGTTTACTGCATATATAATTATTTAATTATTGTAAAAATCTTGACAGATTAACTGAATTGATGTTATCGTGTTATCCCTGTTTCCCACGATACTATTATAAAGAAATTCATAGCAAAATTCTTGTTCTTACGAAATAGTGGGGTGAGTTTGGGGACAAATTCTTGATTATAGTGAAAAAATCTAGAGCCAACTTATTTAGCTAATTTCTAAGCTTTCTAATAAGCGTTCTTACTGAAACACATGTACAAGCACTAAAAATCCACTTACACTCTCTGCTATAATGTCAGGTTTCAATCATCTGTTGAATTTTGATGACCTTAACGATGGACTTTCTATAAAACTGTCGCGAAAGTTAGGTGGCAATGACAATTGGGATGGTAAAGTAGATTGGCATAATATTTTGACAAAATGTTAGCTCTTAGCCAAACAACAACACAGCCACATCATGTGTAGAGTAGACCAGAAGGGGCTATTATAAGGCACACCTTTTGAGACAAAAATTTCTTGAACTGGATAGAAATTGTGTAATGTAGCCCAATATTCCTTTTTGCTATAAAAGAACCAGACGTAAAATAATTTTTTGTTTTCCAGAGATAAATAACTGTCCTATGGGATTGGAATTGTTGCTAGAAACGCGTCACTTATTTATCAGAAAGTCACGAAACAAAATTTATGGTAAAATTAACGCTGAAATAGATTTTGAATAGAATTAGAATGTCTTAAAATGTATTTCATTAATTCAATTTATTTTTCTTTCAAAAGTGACTGATGTATTCAACAACCATTTTGATATCTTAACAAGTTCGAATATCCGTGTTTTTACAGCAGTAGAAATTACTCCTGAAAAAATACGCAAAAAGAAACCACAAAAGTATTTCAAATTCTCATTGAAGAATTCTGAAGGCATAGAAATTCTTATTATCAGCGGAAATCCTGTTCACGTATGTTACACACAGACAGTAAAATAGGACCCGTTCAATTTATATTACATGGGTACTATTTAAGTGCTAGGTATCTAGTTATTTTGGTGGATCACTTAACATTATGACATATATTATAGACAGTCTTTCAAGGTACTCCATAACAGTACTAATTGGGGAGGAACATCCCAAGGGAAAGATATAGGAGGTAACACCAGACTGTTTCCTATCGATTTCATCGATGACGATATAATTGATCCTCCTAAGAAACACGAAGTTGTGGAAATTCGAGTCAGGAAATGGGATAATGAGATGGGAATATGCGGCTGCCACTATTTGTTGCCCAGAGAAAAAATGTGGATTCATACACAAGATATCGATTCAGAAATTTATCTCCCGGATGGAGAGACAAAAATTGGACGAGTCGGTTGGATGTGGGACAGTACAGATGCGATAGAATGCGAGCCAAAGGCTCTTGGAGAAGTAACCGGAGTCCGATTTCCGGTACATACAGATGCTCGCATCAAAGCTTTGCTTCTTGGTGCCCTTTTCATGCTTGTAAGACAAAAATTGTATGCTAACTAAAATAATACTTTCGCAATTAGCAAATACTAATAAGAAATGACTTTGACCAAAGGATCAAAGACTTTACAAGAATAGTTCTGGACTGGACTCATGATTCCCTCCCTGATATTTATGGAGAACGATTAATACTGACAATGACGAAGAAAGTCGTATAAAACTGGAACTCGTACTTAAAAATGAAATGCTAACAGAATTATATATGTAGAAACAAAACTATTATGGAAAATTAAGAATATTATATTGAACTCAAATCACGTTTAATTGCAATGTCTCATTGCTACAGGTTAGATTACACAGATCATTTTGATAATTTTACAAAATTATAGGATAAATCATATACTTTTTATTCAATATTAGCCATTTGCTTTTGAAGTTGTTAGTCACCTTTAAACTGAGTTAAATACACCGGTATTCTTCATTCTTTCAAAGTCTGCCTCCGCATCGTAGGTCCTACAAAAAATAATTATTATCGTTAGATAAAAGGAGAATAATTAGCATATAATTTGAGTGCTTTTTTGCTTAATGTCAATATTTTAACGACAAATAAATACCATCCTACAATCCTATGAACCTACTGTTAATGGAGAAGGATCATTGGACCTGTTTCATGTTTTAGCTGAAAAGTTGTAACCATATATCCATGAACCAATTAAACGTTTACAACTAAACTAAGTTTGACCGTGACATGTGGCAAGATAAAGATGTAGGCTAAAGTAGCTGGCTTGCAAAGCAGATTAGCAAGAAAATATACTCGATTCGATTGATACCCGAAATCGAAACGACTGATATACACAAATTACACAATTATTTTGATGAAACTAACGATATGGGCAATAGCCTTCCCCCCCCCCTGTATTCTTGCGGGAGGTATATTCATTTAAATAAAATAGAAACGTACTTATAAAAATCTTCATATCTCTTGCGATGTGGTTCCACTACTCCATACTGATAAGCGACCGAGCCCATAGACCCCAAAATAAACGAAATGATCAAATCTCTTTTGACTTTTCGAGATAGAAATCCTCGAAGATTGGGAGCCATCTGAAATTGTAAAAAGTTTAGCAAATCAAGTTGATTTTAATATTAAAATTTAGTATTTTAGTGCTTTAATTAGCCAGTAAGATAATTAAAATTCGAAATGCATCAGCTCAAAGAACTCGAAATCGAATTCAGGATACCTTATGTATTTGTACTTACCTTATACGATTTCAGTCAGATCGACTTAAAATTTTCCTCAATTAGATTGAAATCCACTTTGCTTGTTTTAGCACATTTCCTCCCCAGAAACGACGAGTCCAACAAACACACCTCCCGGGAATGCAGATAAACGATAATCCGAAGAAATAAACCTATTTTATTTCAGTGGACGGACAGTAAACAAAAACATACGAAATATCTCATTCGAATTTTGCCACAAAATCGCAAACAAAGAGTTTTATCTTTGATGAGCGTCTATAAATCAAGTGTAATAAGCAACAAAGGACGAATGGCACAAAGAATGTCATTTATACATGTACATGCATTTTAATGTGGATTAAATGGATTATGGATTAGGTGAAGATTGAGCTGATACGTACAAAAAAAAATTATTAATTCGAATGTAAAATATTATACCCAGAAAAGGCCCATATTCTATGTAATAAGTACTTTGATTTGTTTGAAAAAGTCTTTCGAAATGCATATTTAGTCATTAAATTTAAATACACATTATGGCCGTTTGTTACAAATCAAATGACCTATTTTGTATGCAGAATGTATAGATAAATAGAATAAGATATTTAGAGAGTTTCCATTTATTTTTAGCATTATTCATTATTATTAGCTCCTGTAAAAATTATAACATTTTTAAGCAAAACGACAAATAATTGACATGAAAATTTATACCTTCTTCGACTAACAATACAACACAGCCATTATTATTATGTAATAGTTCTCCAGAGAATCCAGTGCAACAATCTATTTAAGGCTAGTAAATGCATTGTAATTTTTGTTGGAAAGTTTCATCTCATTACAATCATTCGTCTTTCGTAATTACTAATTACCAACATTATATTATTATAATTATCAACATAATTTCGTATCATCAAATGAAAAGTGCCATACTGTAAGTAAATGGAATAGTATATTGCAATAAATTGCATAATAAATAGTAGGAAATTGTGTAATAAGTGTAGTAAGGCTTATAATTATATAAGTATAGATTAAAAAAATGATTATATTAGAATTATCATTTGTCATGATCATTTAGATTTGTCATTTGGGACACACTGAAGCAAACAGCACCTCTGGAGTATTCTAATCCTTTTCTCAAATTGCAAATCTTTGCGTATAAGAATACAACAGATATTAGCAGAATAAGCAATTGACACGATAGGAATATCCATAAGTACATGATGTGCTTGTTTTCAGGATGGTGGCCCCCACCGTCTATATTTGGATTACTTAGCTGTGAACTTTCCAGCGAGATATTATCGGCATTTTCATCTTTATTTCCCAAAGTGAGGTTGACAATTCTGTGGATATCAATGTGGAAGAAATCCAGTGATTTATCTTGGTTTGATAGATTTAACTTTATCATGTGATCTGGAATTATGTGGGCCATAATCAATTGATTGCCACATGGAAACTTGGGATAAAATTTTTCAGCATGGTAGGCAATGTGACAATTACATGCTAAAGTGATTTCAACAGCGCCATAATCTTGAGGCTTGATCATCTCATCAGGAAGACCTTCGCATTTGATTAAAATGCTCGTCAATTTGTTCAAACTGATAATAAATCTGGACGGATTTACGCGTTTTATCAAAGGAAGCATTTGTTTGAAGTCCGGTAGAGATAAGATATCACTGTCGCACTTTAGGATGCAAAATCGCCCTATTCCGTCAAAAGAAGATCGGAGAACGGAATGAATGCACTTATTAACTAAAGGGCGATTTCCCTTTTCAGGGATATGGCATAGCTTGGTATTGTGTGGCCGACATTCCGTTGGTAACAATGTATTTGGCGATTTTGTGTCATAAAGGAAGAATTCGGACGAAGAATCAGAATATGACGAATCACGTGGTAAAACTTGGCAAAGTTCATGTGTGGCATTTGGAATAGAAGTAGGTTTGTACAGAAATTGAGGGTAATGAATCTTTATAAGTTTAAAAGATGTAGTTTTCTTTTCAACGGGGAGCAATATTCGGACAAGTAACATCGAAGCCCCGTAAATGCAATCAGCTATTGGCATTTTGTACAATTTTGAAATGGACGACATGGACAAAGCGTAAGGGCTCTTCAGTAGTTGGCTTTTGATGACGGTCATAGCCTTGTCAAGTCTTGCTGCCCCTATGAAGGATAATGGTATATGTTGGTTCTGGCAACTCAAAACTGCTTCTCTGAACCGGGTAATTTCGGCATGAGTGTTAAAAAGCTGGATTCCTTGTAATCCTACAAGATTATTGACAATTTCTCCAGCAGTATTCACGATAGATACATTCGCAGCAAAATTGCTAACAAAATTGTCTCTCATTTGCTCAAATGTGGGGTTTACATCGTAAGCATAATCTTGAATTTGATCTTCAATATACGAAGCTACAAGATTGCAGTTTTCAAGCGCTGATTTATAGTCCTCGAAACCGGTATCTCTCCCACTTATTCCTGCCCACTTCCGAGAAAGATAGGAGTCACAATCATCGAAAACAATTTCAGAGTTGGAGAAAAACTGCTTTTCGGGAATTGGCCTGATTAATGTCCGACCTGTTGGATGAACATCGGTGTAATTTACCTTAAATTGTCTCAAGTAGTTATACATGTGGTAAAAAACAGGACAGGTGAAACTCCAGTCTGAAGAACTGGGTGGAATCGTTGTTTTATTATCCGATCTGCAGGCTAGTCTTTGTAAAATTCTCATTCGTCCAGCGGACAAAAAGTTTATATTCCACATATCTGGTTTAAGCTTAAATTCAAAGACAATAGGTACGGCTTTCTCGTAAGATATTAGTGGAGCATGTTCCTCCAAATATATTCCAGGGATTATCTTTCCAGGTAGAGGTTTTGGCTCACATAGGCATATAGTTAATAAACTTGCGAAATATACTGCCAAAGGCAACAAATATCTTCGGGCTAAATGAAAATGCCATGAGTCACAAAATAAATTACATTTATTACATTTTACTGTTTCACATATTTAAAAAACTCCTTAGAATAGATAAAGCAGCAAGGTTGTTATGTTATAAATTCAATCATTTTAGCTTACCCTCCATGATATTTATGTTGGTATATGGTACTGGTGAATGGTATGATATTTAGCTACATGGATAAATGTGTCTCAGATTCACACAGTATAATTATTTCCATCAGCAATTTTAATCAAAATAGTTCTACGTTTAATTAGCCTCTTCTATGTAGTATATGTCTACCACATGTCTAAGTGAATATACAAAAGTTTACCATATCATTCAATGGAAAAATAGGATATTTATCTTGCATACGATTCATGAAGCCAGACTTCTTAAACTTGTCCTGTCCGTAAACAAAGATAAGTACGAGTTCATCACAATCAATATAACATGAATTTCCATTGTTTAGTGGTACATAAATACATAAAGAGAGTATAATTGTATGTAAAGACTTTCTTTTTCTCCTTCGAAGTCCTATACAGTATAAGATTCAATTCCTACTACAAAAAAAGTACAAGATTGTCTCTAAAGTATGTATATACAGTTCACTACAGATATAATACTTATTTCAATTTTTGTCATCTATAGAATGGAGTTATCTATCAACTGTCAACACCAAAATACCGGATATGAACCAAAATGTTGTATTACATGCCTATAACTATAAGGAATACCATACACAAGTTGGGTTGTAAGAATATGACACATTATCCTAATCCAACTATCAACTATATAGTTGTATTGCATTGCATGTGTACATTCCGTGCAGATGAGTATTGTAATATGTACTAGGACTAGGACTTAAATTTTTATTGTTAACTAAATGTCTCTACATTCTACGATCTTCATTTGTTAGGCGATTTATTTATTCTTCATTTGATTGCATTAATGAATAGCGATTTAAAATTATGGGATACAATATTTAAACGTAAGATGAAGATTACATATTGATACAGATTACCTACCTACTAAACCATAGAATTAAGGAATTTTAATTAATACTCACATTTTTTCCTACGATGCGATAGATTGTCAAATTAAGAAATTAAAAAACATGTCATTTCTGCCTAGATAATAGGTATACAGATATGATGAGTAATTAAAGTAGATGCCAGATGCATAAAATATAGTACGTAAAGTACGTAATATGTTTCCAATATAATAATTTACTTAGTAATCAAATCAGGTAAAAATCTATTTACAATCTAGATCTAGGTACCGCAGTTCTTCATTCTACTAGGTTCCATAACATACAAACAAATTACAGTAAATCAAAAATAGAAAAAAACAAATATATACACAGTAAAAAACATAGCAAATAGGTCATACAAAATTAACATTAGCAATATCAACAATATTTCATCATCGAGAATTTTCACAGTCTTATGTTCATTGAAAAATAAAGGCTTGCTTATAAATAGCTGCGTAGCTGTACAGTAAACTGATTTTAAAGTACAGCATACTTTTTAATAGTGTTTCGATGCTCGGCCAATTCATGACGCTTAAGCCAGTTGTCATTCGAAAATGCTTTTTTGCAAACTCTGCAAACAACATGACGTCCCTTTTTTTCGATTGCAGCAGGAAAATGGAGTGTACTATGTAATTTGGTGACATGAGTTTTGGCCAAGGTCAGTTCGCTGAAGGATTTTTCACAAACTTTGCACTGCCATTGACTATTTTCACCGTTGCTTCTCCCTACAAAAGAACAGTAATTAGTACAATAACTAGTTGACATAAATGGATGAGTTAAGAAAATTTGAATTATTATCTAAAAATGCAAAGAATAGATGTAAATATTTCTGCCTTCATTTTTTTCTTGTAAAATAATCTCCGAATACCTTTATAACTAATGAGATCATCTGCCTCAGCTTTTCTCAGCGTCGGCTCTGCTGTTACTTCTTCGGTTTTCGCAACTTCAGATGCATCAACTGCTGCTGCAGTTGGTTCTCCAGAAACATCTTTCATAATAACATCTTCAGTCTCAGGACTCTTGCTGGAATCAGGAGCTGGATCAGGTTGTGCTGGATTATCTGGAGTATTTCCTGAAATTTTAAAAATATTGGGACGTTACAATTTATACTTTTCCTTAGCAGTTCTATAATGTTAAAGCAAAAATTAGAAAAAATAATCATGTCAACCTGTAGTTTGTGAATCTGAATGTTTTAAAGTTCGATGGTGCCGCAAGGCATCCGGAGATTTTGAAGTCCATGGACATCCTCCAATGTAGCATGTGAACGAGTTTAATCTTTTCCGAATTTTGTAATGTAAAACTTGTGCATGCAAAATAAGATCTTGTTCCACTTCAAAATATAATGGGCAGTCGATACACTTGAATTTAGTTTCAAAATGATGGCGAGCGTGACCTTCCGCTTTATACAAGTTGTCAAATAGTTTTTGACATTCCTTACACTCGTAACGGCTTTCTCCGTTATCTCCATCCTCCAGTTTTTCTGACAAAATCAAATCATCATCATAATTAGGATAAAAATTAAAGGATTATCATTTTATATGCAATACGTGTAATATACATAACCATACTTATTGCATTCTTGGCTTTTAACGTAACATGATATTCCGTATTTTCGGGAATTAAGGATACTTCTGAAATTGGATTCTTCACAATTTTGGTTGTAGCTGTGTTAGTACAACAAACGTTTATAGTAGTCTTAAATGGGGATTTACTGATTTCTTGATCCTGTGCTTTTTCTGGAGGAATAAAAACATATATTTTTTAGTGTGTAAAATATGTAGGGAATATAGAGCATTTTGTTAGTAATGATTTTACCTTGAATGATTTTAGGGACAACAGTCGCAGTCGTAGAGGTATCAGTTTTGATAATTATCGGGACATTAGGAATATTAGAATCGTTTGATCCGACAACTTCTTTACTTCCTCCTATTTCTGAATCGTTTACATTACTTGGCGATGAAGAGTTAATTTCTGCATTATTAGAACCTTCCACTAATAACATTTCTTCATCATCTGGAATGATTCCGGAAACATCTTCAGATTCTGGATATTTTGTAGTGCTAAGTTTTACTTCAGTAGTAGCAGTACCAACATTCTCCGATGGTTTCTTGTTTAATTCGATATTGACATCAAATCCTATAAGCATAAAGATAATAAAAAATATTACTCGTATATGACAAACATGATACACCTACCTACGTATATAAACAAGAAAATTAATATTCCTGACAATGTTACTTTACAAAGATCAAAAAGCTAAGTACACGTGAAAATTCCTTTTCCATTTATATTTATTTCACTAACCAAATCTGTTTAGTAACCATTCTTCCAAAATCTTTCTCCAGTGACAATCCTCTGTAACTTTCACTTTTAGACTTTTTATTTCGGATTCTAGAGAATTGAGTCTATCTTGTATAGCAACATCAGTCATGTTGACATTAATTTTTGTTAACAAGTTCTTTTGCTATATAGAGTAATGTGTGTAGTGTGTAGATAAATGCTCTCTTTAAGTATTCTTGTATGTAAAATGTGGATAATTTTACAAAGAATTTTATTTTAATGTATATAGGTACTTATAGGTACATACTTATTTTAAAGAAACTTTTTGAAGCTTTAATTTTATAGATTTTAAAGCATAATTCGCACTCCGATTTCGCTTTCACTGGCAGATACATATAGAGAGCAAAACCCAAACAAATCTATCTAAGAGTCTAGTAGTGTCTAAGTCTAGACTACACTAAAGTATAGCGTATAAACGGTAGTAAAGGTGTAGTGTATAGATATACGATATAATACTACCTAATACGCTTTCATATGTTAACATTAGCATGTTGCAGACACATAGACAGTTGCAGTTGCATTTTGCATTGTAGACATAATAGGCTCTTCTCTTATGAACTTATGTATGAGTATATGTAATGTATGTAAATACTGTTTTTAAATTAAATATGACAGGTTGAAATTTTTAATTAAATATTTTTTGCTTTCGAAAGTTTACGTTTACAGTAGTTTAGCAGTCTAGCTAAGATTTCTTCTCACATAAACACACACATTACATACGGATGTATTTGACAACTATATGCTGGTATGTGCTATTGATATAAATTAACTTGAAAGCGGATTATTTACAAATAATATGTGTGAAATTGATAATAAGAAATTTTAGTTTTTAAGTGAATTTTGTTTCAGTAAATTGTAGTATTTAGTATTTAGCATCCCAAATCTCAGCTAAAGTGCCAAAAAAGTTATAGACTTATTTTGGTATTAGTTGCGTTTGTAGTGCATAAGCATTTCTGGAATAACCGGCGGAGCCTGGTTGACAGCTGAGGCTGAGGCTGAACTGTCACACTCGCTCGGTGACGTGGATTATTGTTAATAATTCTACTCGTATTCAAGCCCTAAATATGGTCCTCACTCTGGAGGATATCGAAAAAGATGGTAATTAATTTTATAAATAGCTACATGTATAAGAATCCTGCATATAAATGCTCTGTTAAAAATTAAACAACTATCGAGATTTCCAATATATTGCTAAAAAATGTGTGCTAAAAATAAATTTTTGCGTTTGTAGCCTTTCTTCGCCCGTTTACCCATGCCAACTTCGATGTGGCTGCCCACGTCACGTCACTGCTGTCTTCAACAACCCCATCGTTAAATTTGTTGTCAAATAACATTGCCTCTATAGAGCAGCAAATACACTCTAATGTCACAGTTCATCATGGAGATTTATTGGCCCAGACGACGAATGTGGAAGTTATGGAGAATGTCGTCCAGAGCTGCAGCAAACGAGCTAATGCTTGTCTCAGCTCTATGGACAAACTGAAAGTTAAGCTGGAAGGATTGTATGAAAAATGCAGTTCACAAGTTGAATATCTGGAAAACTTGTATACGGCTAATAAAGTTCTTCGAAGAGTTTCTGCTGTTACAGAAATTGATCGGAAAGCTGCAAAGGAACAAAATACAGCGGATGTAGCAACCTGCGTAGTCCAAATTGGTATTTAAAGATTGAGATTACTTTAACTTTAAAATACTTAAGGAGGACTCAATGGTTAGAATATGAATCAGACGGACGCGCGCTTGATTCGCATCTGTTCATATTGAAC
>JAQFYC010001185.1:0-38376 GCA_034694165.1 Tomocerus mixtus | reverse complement strand
GAAATTATATTGAAACGAAAAGTACATCAACATTAGAATGAAATCACATTGAGGAGTATAAAACTCCGGTCTATATTGATACTGAAAATGACACGAAAATGAAACGAAAAGCAAAATGAAAGCAGAAGTCTATAATGGGTCTTATAGTTCAGTAAACATTCCCTTTAGTAGTATTCCGCCAAGGGAGATACGTAAAAAATCTTTGGCAGACACTCATTTCACAAAAAAAATTATTTCATTTCCCGAAATGTTATTTTAAAAATCCTAATTATAGAAAGAATGCCATTTTAAACTCGGTAATAGTAAGTTTTTAAAAATGGAAAGCACTGAAAGCAGATTCTATATTATAATATGTATGCACATATAAAGAGGTTGGCCTTTTATGTAGTTCTGGCACATTATAAACAAAATGCATACTTACTATTTCCTACAAAAAGTTTATTACCCGCCCCGGTCTAACTGTCATCACGTAATCTCCGATTTGACAGATTTGGATACTTATATATTACGTAATAACACCATTATTCTTGTCTAACTGTTTGACGAAACTGTTATCCAAGTTTTGCAGTAAGATAATATTTTATTGTCCATGGTGGACTGCACTTGGCTGCAATAAAAGTGAAAAGGACTCCAGAGACCTGTCCCGACGCCGATGCAAGTGGTCTGGTACAAAACATGAAGTGTTTGGAATTCGGATTATTTAAGTAGGTTAGGTCAGTAACATTACTATTTCCCAGTATAACCAACTCATGTTATATCCTCAATAAAACCATGCATCGGAAGTGTCTCCATTTATTGTTAATAATGCCCATCAATGCCAATGCCCTTCCTTTATACGTAGCTGTAACGCACAATATGTTGGCCCATTCAAAAAGTAAGTGAATTGAGATATACATATAAAGAGACATTGCCTACTATCCCTTCGTATCGTATTACTACACACAATACACTTTACATAGTCAATGTCAAAAACGTCGGGAAATAAATTTTTTTCTCTACTGATCATACATACCTTATCATAGTAAATAGAGTTGGTGAAAAATAAAGGGAAATGGAGCATAAAACAAAGTTATCTTACATACAAAGATTTAGTGAACCCAAGTAAAAGTTAATCATGGAGATAAACATGAAATAAGCAGCAGGGACAGTTGGTAGTAAGGACAACGATAATAAAAGTGCCAACAACACACACCTTGGAGAATTTAATATTGACCAAGCAGACAAGTAGAAATATTTATCTCCTCTACTGACGAAAAGAATTTTTACAATGTGATATATTTACCTGTTGATATAAGCCTTTGAATGCCATCCATATCATGAGGTCCAATATGTCTTTTGGCACGTCTTCGTCCACTTCTATAATCATTGTTAGGTTTCCATTGTGGGTAAGCGGAATTTTCTCTTTCTAAAGCTGCCGCAGCCACAGCTTCTGCTTCTGAAGGCATGTAACCACTAAAGCGTCCACGAGCACGATTAATAACATCTTCAGGTTTCTCGTATGGATTACCATTCCCACCCGGATATTTCTGCGGAACATTGGAACCGGGAAGGAGACCGCTGCCACGACGATAATAGTTTGACCACACATCAGCGTCACCACTAGCAGCCGCATTGGAACTTCCTCCTTCCTGGTGGTGTCGCCGATTTATATTAATATTGAGATTGTTCAAATCCCCATTTGTCATGTCTGCTTGTTCTCCTGGACCTCCGGCCACCGCAACGGGCATGCCATACTTCCCGTGTTTACGGACATTGTGGTACATTGGATATTTTACATCTTCTGTCATTTCAGGCTGTGAAGAGAGGTCATAAATACCCTGACCGAGAGCAACTCCAGGGTAACCCATCATTGGCGGAAGATACGATCCACCCACATCGGGACCACCCACTGGACTTGCGGGATACTGGGGAATTAAATCGCTTTCCGCCACTGTTCCTCCCATATAAGCCGAAGGAGGAGAGTCTTTTGAAGATTTGTACTGTTGTTGAGAGTCATAATATCGCCACATTTCGGGGTGATTTTGCAAATAAACTTGTCCTTCTTGTGACGTATTTAAAGTGCTGTTATACTCAATGCTTTGACGTGCGTCTGAAAAAATTAAAGCAAATTGTTCATGTAAAGTAAATCATCACATTGGTAATTCCTAAGTATAACATATTTTGTACATTTATCTAGAATACAACTTATGCCGAGAATAAGTACAAATATGAAAGATCTTTGTAATGCGAAGAAATGTCAGTAGATATAGGAATTAAATATGCTACATCACGGATGATGGTGAATCCATAGTCAAAAAGAAAGACTGGTAAATGGAACACTATTCTCTAAAAGTATTAAACGTAGGACAAGATTAAAAACGTGAATGAGATAGCCTATGTAATATGAATACCTACCTAGGAATTCAAAATGATGAAGGAATTAAGGATTCAAAATCTAATCAAATTCAAAATCCAAAAGCATTCCAAAGGTAGAACCGATACAGACCAGTATCTCCTATGCATATAGAGTTAGTATCATTGCTGACATGCAACTTTTCGTAGGTACACAATGTGTAGTGTACTACGGAGAGAGTTGATAATGATGGAGTACCTACCACATATTTACGTTAGCCAAATATTTATAAATATTCGATTTTTTATTACTCTTCTACAGTATTCTACGTAAATTACTTACATAAAGGTAAACTACATAATAATATAATCTTTCATATCTTTAGCATCTTGCACCTATAGCGCCAGATGTATTGTAGATCAATCTTACAGAAGGTATTTTCATCTTAAGTAAATTAAAGAAACATTATGATGAATAGCTAACAGAATGGCAAGTTAATGTATTGGTTTTCTGGCTGGTAGACACATCTACCTTATTATCACCTTAATATGAGCATACAGTATAACTAAAGGATATTAAGTAAATACTAAGTCAGCAAATCCTTTTATGTAAAAATACATAAAAGTACTATTCCGTGATGCTTGACTGTGTTAAAACGCAGTATGACGCATGAAGAAATACAGAGGATTGATTAAGTTTGGAAACGAGGTTATCTTCCTTAGACTGAGATATTCAGGATACTATACTACTTGCTAAGAATGTGGTTTTCTAGATAATACTCCAGAGATTAGATAGACAGACGCTGCTGAAAGGATGATGCCTTAAAACTAATTCCAGTACTCAAATACGGTGTCATCTACTTATAAGAATATTTTTCAAACTTCCCTTAATCAATAACCCCATGTGCACACCTATTACATTTGCATACACCTACGAAAAGAACTAATCCACCTAAATTGCATGGTTAGCTTTCTTTTTTCACCTCACATTTCCTCTCTTTCACACTCGGATTATCAACGTCTATACAAGGGAATTTCATCTTTCCTAATTTGCTTTTGGCACGCATGAATAAAACTTTGGAGCAGTTCAGATAAGATTAATCTACAACGCAAATCTGAATCATAGTTACACTAGCAGGAAATGAGGGCAAGTTAAAAATGATATTAAAATGCAAATCACTCTCTCGGTGCTAATTTTTTCGAATTGCTAGGAAAATGGATTTTCTTTGAAACAGTTACACATTATAGACGAGTGCTAACATTATTTTGTTTAAGAAGTTGAATGTTCAACATTTTACAACGCAGTTCTGTCCAGGAATTTTCTCCTTTCAGTTTTCCTTTCAGTTTATAGAAATTCAATTATGAATTTTAAAACTAATCTCTTCAAAAAGGTAACTTAGTGGAAGACTCAATCTCAGTACACTATTATAACTGTTTAAGTAGATAATTTAAAAATGCATTATGCCTAAATTTATTGACACATCTACAGACGAAGAATAAAATGGCACATGAAACCCTTCTGCTCATCTACTTGAGATTTTATGTTCAATTTTTGCTGTAAACCAATAATTAGAATATAGTTATAGTGTTTACCTATTTGATGGAAATCATTACTATATTGTTAATTGACACTGACACCTTCTCTGTAACACAAATCTGCTGAAATACAGTAGAGCGGATTCATGAACATTATTTCTAAATACACCAATTAGGGAAACAGCTCTCCCATGTTTAATTGTAGTGTCAACTTACTTACGTACATTTATTGCTTCCTAGAATAGATTGGCATTTTCAATAATGTAATAATATTGGAATGCCATACAATATGGACAACAGAATATTGTACACGCGTGTTGTGTAGGCAGGGAATTACAGATACTAAGTATTACGGTACCTACTTACTGCTTACCTTTATATTATGACATTCCTCGTTCTATCATATTAAGTTAGATGATAATACATATAATATACCTGAGTCATAGACGACGGTTCCAGGAAGCCCGATTCCATAGTTGAACGCACGAAGCTGGTTAATTAGCTTTGATTTGGAGTCAAAGCGAATTCTGCAAAAGTCTGCCCTACTCTGCTCATGTACAGATGTTCCTGAAATTAAAATCGAAGCACATTACATACACTGGCATTAAATTAGAAGAAATCTGGGAGTGAGAAATGAGGGTATTGGCAAATTAGAAGCTCTCTATGACTACATTCGGCATCAGAGAAAACGAAGCCTTATAAGTATATGGCAATTCAATTTTTCAGGAGCGTAAATGAAATCTCTAGGAGTAATTGCAAAAAAGCAGCATATATCTGTAGCAAACTTCATGTAATATACTAAATGTAATTCATGTTCACATATAATACAGATATAAGCTAAATACTAAGTAAAGTTATCATATAATTCTATTTTAGCTCATAATATAACGTAACTCTCAAATAAATCTATTACATACTACTGTACACTATAAACTAAGGTAATAACTGTAACAACCCAATAATTATCTAAAGGTTTCAGAGATTTAGTGGCTTACAGAGTTATGGCAAAAAGGCTAAGGAAATTCTATCTAATCATTCGGCTTACAGAATTTGGTATTTCTGCCTCATACTCCTTCACTAAATTTCAAAGTACCTAATAAACTAATAATCGCGTAGATATGCCTTCTTAGTAAATCCAGTGTATTAAATAATTCCCCTGACACCAATTCAACAATTTAACATCCAAAGGATCTACTCAAAGCTAAGGTCAGGTCAAATCTAGATCCAAAGCTACAGTACATGATGTACACTTGGTATGCTTTTAAATAATGACACCATAGATTTACATAACTAACTAAGCTAACGATAATTACATAAAGCAATGACTAATCTGGAAAGGTCTTTATTTGTAGCTTGCATTTAGCATTTATCAATCAGCATGTGCTTTTGAACTTTTCAGAATTCGGAGGCTTGAGGGTTAAATAATTTCCGGTAGATACTGCAAAGCAAACGACGACAACAAGTATCCTTTGTGTAATCAAAGCCAAAAGTAGAGACAACTATAAAGAGTGCATGGCATATAGATCTAAGAATTAAATATCTCTGAAGACAGTGACAGTGTTTCATCTCATACATATGCAAATACATGACAATATCATACACATCCATTCATTTGTCGAAGCATTCTCATAATTATCATGAAGGTTCATTATCTCTTAATTATGAAAGGTGGATGACATAAATCAAAGGATTCAGTATTCTCGAATTTCGACTCATGCTTGCGTGAAATCATACTTCTTTTGTACTGACTCCATATATTTGTATTTAGTATTACACTTCTATCTAATCTGTGCCTACGGTAATAGAAATGTAATTTGAAATGTCATCAAGCAGGTAATACATTAGTACAAATGAGCTCTTTACCTCATTAAATACTTACTTTGCCAATAGAACATTTAGTATGTAATGTCAATCAACAATCAAGTAACTATGTACTAATTGAAAGTGGAGAAGTACGTACACTATGCAGTGAAAATATCCTTTACAAATGCATAGTCATTGAAATACATTGTTAGATGGTAACAGTAACTAAATAAGTAATACCATGTGTTATTTATGGGTATCTGAATCTGTATGTATAATACGAGGCGAGGGTACACAAAAACATTTCCAAAATTATGTCCAAGTGCTAAAAATGCACACACTGTTTAAATTGTAAATGTAAAAGTAAATACTGATTCATTTTGAGTGGTTATATAGGACACAAAAGAAGAGCATTATGCAAATGTCGAAGAAAACCCAATTTGAATAAATGTGCTTTGAAGAAAAGGGAAAGCAAAGTTCTATACAGCGAGGCGAAGAATTTTAGTTCTCCATTTATTTCATCGTGTGACAGCTAATTTCATTATCTGTCGTGTCACCCGCTTTCATTCACTGCTTCATTCTTTCGTGTGAAAAAGCTGGAAAATGGCCTGCGAATTTGCACGACTTAATGTAACATACATACATACAGGGAGAGGAGCATTAGTTACATTACGGGACAACAAAGTTAGTCACGGCACTATCAACTATCTCCTGGACAATTGGGCTCAACTGATGCGTTCTGGCTGTGACTTTCTCTGATTTCACTTTGAGTTGGAAGAAAGTGACAGATGTGCCACTGCCACTAATAAAATCGGTTCTACACTGCTTACCATGGTTCATATAAATAGTAAACTTTTAGAGCTACATAATGCTGACAGGACTATGAGTGAAAATAATGTGACATGACAGACACCAGCTACTTTCTACACTAGAGAGCGAAAGCAAAAGGACATTACTATACTAACAATAACTAATTGCTCCTTCGCTTTCCCTCGCAATAAAAGATACACAGTGAACTGGAACTATTCTCTTCTACGTTCTGGAGAATCGCCGTTTGGCCGGCAATTCAGTTCAAGTGAAATAAATGACTTTTAGCGTAGGTTGAGAATAAAACTAATGCACGGACGACCATTATAAGAACACGATGACGATGAGTGAATGAAGAATAGGCCGCACAGTAGGAAGAAGGGAAACAATATAAAAGATAATGCATACTTTTCATATACAGTGTGATTAGAAAAGTTGCGGACATTTGCTATACTACATTACATACTTATCTTTTGAAATTTTATCTTTTCGCTCATTAACTCTATTTTTTTACTCTCATTTTGTCCCAACCTTGAGTGCTTGCGGGCGTGGGTAATATGTTAGCAATACTGCCGTAAGTCTAGGCCAAACTAACGGAAGTTTTTTGAGCATTCCATAGCGTACAGATAATTGCTGCATAATTCACATGGAAATACATATTTCCTAGAAAAATTCCTATGTAGTAGTAGTAGTACCAGGTACCTGTGTCCTTAGTGAATGTAATTATGTGCTAATATTGAAAGAAATACTTAAGAAGATGAAAAGAATGCAACAAATTTAAGAATTACATTGTGAAAGTATTTGTACACTTTTCCCTATTTCCTTGCCACACTGTAAAGAGTATAATAGTAAAAATTGAAGGAAGCATAAAGGCAGAGAACTGTGAGCAAAACATAATAATAAGCAGTAAGTTAGGCAGACTTTTAGTTTATTATTGAATAACCTTTGACAAAACTATATTCAGTCGAGTTTCCCTCGAATCCTTTACAATTGGAACTCCAGTAGAGGAAAATGTCATTCCCGTAGCCTTCGAAACGAATTAGAGGAGTTGAAGACTGGGATCCAATACTGTCAATTATGGGCTTCTCCAGAATAGGCTTCCCAGTCCTTCCGTCAAGAACCGTTGTCTGTACACCCAGAATCAAATAAATGCAGATCATAGTACTTCATTCCATTCCTTTCAACATCATAGTATCCCTGTCTGATGATTATTATTACTTTACTACCCTATCATTATCTGATTTAAATTATACTATCTGTGTTGGTAACAAACCTTCACACTTTAAATTGTGTGCTGAGCTATGAACAATTCCAATGATACATATAAAGCATATAAATCTGCATTTAATAGGTAGTTAGTAGGTACTGTATCTGTGCACACATCTAAATATGTATTGATGCTTCGTGCCATGCCATATTATGTACGTAGTTAGTAGGTAGGCACATTGCATTGGTAGGAAATTATTTTGTAATAGTGAAAGTTGATACGTCGAACTCGTTAACTCAATCATATAAAATAATATACACGGACAGTAGATTCGTTAAGTCTTTCCAGACTACTCAGTCAGAATTCAGATTTAATTTCAAGATAATCGTCTACATGAGTCACAAATATAACTAATTTATCAAAGTTAGGCCATGAACTATGAAGACCTAAAACCTTCATTTGATACATTATCAGGGGATAACACACCATCCTACCTTGAAAGTAGGTATACTAATATCTGCAGTTTGAAAATAATTTCTCCAGTAAAATATCTCATTGAACATGAATGAGGAAAATAATTCTTGTGCGTTTGCTTCTGCACTAAACTAAGTCTCTGTGCTTGATAAAGAATATATTTTATACTATGCTATTATATTAAATAAACGAAGAAAAAACTACATAATGCTTAATATAAGTGTAATGAGCAGAAGAGCTTGACGTGGATGTCACAAAGAACGCTCCGAAGCAGAAGACGAAATTCGCACTTCGGCATTAGCCGTGAACGAAAATGAATCTTCGTCTTTGTACGATATGAGTTTTACATAAATAATAACTGGGACAATGATACAGTACGTCTGAAAAGCAAAATTTGTAGGCAATTATACAGTAAGATTTTTTATTCGCTCAACCCCCATTTCTCCATGTAAGCTTTCACTGCTGGTAAATTATATGTTATACGATTTACCAAGTTAACTTCACAGCTAACTTTCATTGACAAATTGTCAATTTGTTTTCCCTAATGAACGATAAGCAAAATCCATTCTCTTAAATATTATACAGCATCTCTTCGGTGATATTGCGACAACACTCCATACTTTTATTTTTCAGTTGCAACACTAACAGGTCTTCCTGACCTCTTTGATCGTGAACAGAATCAGTCTGGTTGACCCGGGTATAAGTGTGTGTCATGAGTCATGACTGGCTTAGTCTTCCATCGTGATTTTGAATTTTTGACAATCGACTGACTCCTCAGTAAACAAAAGGAAATAATCCAAACAATTTAGTTATTTTGAACGTCAGCCTTACGCATATATACATATATACATCTTCATACAATGATGGAGAAAGTTTGCATGGAGAAAGTAGGGGTTGCGCGAAATAATAATCTTACTGTACAACGCATTGAACTGGAGATTTCTAAATGGAGAAACATCCGACATTTGAATTCGATCATTCTCATTGTCATATTGTATTAATTAACTGGGGCTTATTTTGCACTTATGAAGTACATTGCATTGAAAATCAGATGCTTTCATTTTCACTACATAATATTATAACTATTATATATGCTGTGTATGTACACCAAGGTGGATACAATTTTGGTATACTTATGCATGTATGGAATAGATATAGAGGCTTGTATTTTCGTATCAATGCAGTATTAAATTGGTAATAATATTTATCTTTCATTTAAAGATTGTTTGAGTCAACTACCATCAACCTACTACCAATTACCTACTACTTAATATTATGTACGAGTAATTATTTCCACTATGTAGCATATCTATTCAACATTAGCAAATTCAAATATTATTTGCTACTGACATTGAATGACAATACCTATAAATTAACTATTATTTTATACTTTTAGCTTGATATTTTAGAATTTTCAGATAACTCAAACTGACCTGAGCATGATAGTAAATAGGAAATCCTGGTCCGGTTTGATATTTTACAAGGAAATCCGGCGTTGCATCATTGTTGAAATAGCCAGGGGTTGGAGATCTGCAAAAGTACAAACAATAATAAATAGCTTAATTGACATAACGTAATTAAGTAAACCAGATATAATAAAATCCTTGTATTATACGTGCGCTCTACATGTATTTCAGAATAGCTATTAGAAAAATGTTTCTATTGCTTTATTATTATTGACCTAGAATAGAACGATCCCTTAACGTCTTTAAATTATTAAATAATATATTATACAACTCATGCCGTATCATTTGAAACACCCGGTGTCTCTGTTAATATATTTTATAATGACAATATTTTAGCGTCAAAAAGTATCTTATGTACTTAGATAATGTACTCCATGCTATTTATTTATCTTTTTATAAAACTTTCTATGCCTTTCTCTAAGAATCAGCAAATAAGTTACTTATATACTACCAGAATTCCTTCGGAAAATATCAGTGTGAATCTTTCTTATTTAATTCCTTTACTTGGAAATAATATTGTAGTAAAAAGTTATTCAGGGCTAGTAATTACATCGAGACCTTTACGTAACAGACTTTTACAATACGTGCAACATTTATTAATTTATAGTTTCGTAACATTTTTGATATTTAACCTTAGAAAGACTTTCGTTTCTGTGTAGATTGCAGCAGCCTTCTATTTCATCCTGAGATTATTAGCACAAAACGAAACATTTTTCATCAACTTTTATACCTACTTAATTTATGGCTGTAAGCTCTAGGAAACAGGCCTTCCTAAAAATAGTAACAGTATATAAGTCGAGTTTGAAGTAAAAGTCTTAGTGTCACACAGGTGAATTATCTACTATAGTACTCTGAAGTAAATGGATTCTCTGAAGTAAAAGTAAAGAAAAAGTACTAGTGTAACAACTGTTGTCGGAAATATAAATTATATAACATCTTCATCAAACTTACGTGTAAGTTTCTGAAGAAGGGAAAGAGTAATTCCATAGTTGCTGAAATGAGTTTCCATCAAAGGCAACCACAGTTGAGTTGAACATGGCCATAACAATATCATCGATCCCATCTCCTGTGATATCTGTAATTACTGGTGGAACCATGATTCCTTTATTTTCATCAGTGTAGATTGCTTTCGCCTGCAAAATATAATCAAAATCACACACCACGTTAATAACATGTTGTCAACATACGTAATGCTCATCGATGAAGTAAGCAACGTTCTGAATTTAAATTAAATGTAATCTACAAGGCCAAACTTGAGAAAATTAATCAAATCTTCCAAAACCTACGCTTTAAAGTAAACATATTTTTAAATAGCAAACAATTATTCACCACAATGGTTTACTTGTCCCGAGAAAAGTCTACTACATTATACAACAAGTAATTGCGTTTTTGTTTCTTTGCAATATTTGCTATACAATAGTAGACACTACTAGTATAATAAATAATAGTAGCTTTGCTAACAATTTAATTAAAGTAACACAAAAAATCAGGTTACTTTATTAATTAACTACTATAAGCTTTCTCCTTTGCTCTGCCTTACAAGTCTTAAAAATATATTAACATCAATTTAGTAAAATGTATCATCATCGTGAATTTTTGGCTATTAGTATTTTGTATTCAATCATTGAAAGTAAATGGTAATTTTATTATTGGATATCATTATCAACTGGTCATTGTACTTTCACACTTTTTGTTACTTATAACTTTACTGAACTAGCACTGATAACTGATAAAGTATTACCCATATGGTACAATTCTTTTAAGTTTAGCTTCGAGCTTTCACTTCACTTTCATCCTTCACATGAGTAATTGATTTTAATAACTAGTTTAATTCATTTTTTTTAAATATTTTTAATTCTGATGGTGATATCAGTGAAATGGCTGAAAAATTATTAATTCTGCATAAGTTATTTATGCAGAATTAATAATTTTAATACTACTTATTAAAGCTATATGGGTAACTATGCACTTAAAAAATAAAAATGTAACATGAAGGTTGTCAATAGGAAAGGCATCTTTACATTTTCGGCATAGCCTTTGTATAAATCTGCAATGGAGAGCACATAAAGTCCTCCACCATTGGTCTCGCCCCCAGTGCCAAATAAAACAAGGTCCAGGCCATCAGGTCTTGTAAGTATTTGAGGAGAGTAGTAACTTTCTTTCTTGTCCGGAGTGGTAACCCATTGGAGGATCTTCCCATCTTTTCCACTCAGGAGAAGAATTCTGCCAGACAGCCGGGTTTTACTTCCTACAGTTTACAAAAAATAAACTTAAGTTACATCCCATCCATTGAATGCCAAACATAACTTCCCATTTCTATCGCACACTGTTAACTTAGCCCGTCCGATTCCCAGTTTTATTTGATAGGAGCATTTAACAACTATCGACTAAATCTCATTGCGAAAGTTAATATTGTGTGAGCATTTAGGCTAAAAGCTTACAACTCGTATTTTATTGGTTGTAAAATCACGTCCCACAGCCCCACAGTTAGTCTTCTCCATTTCCATTACTCAAATTGCAATTCTACATTTAACAAACTAGCACAAGAAGCATGGCCATGGATGTCATCGTCTTTGTTTTACTACAAACTACTATTTAATCCAGCTATAGCAATTTCGTTCAAACTACAGTCAGAAATATAAAGGATACACCAACTGCTGTATACTACATTATCAGTAGATATGCTATCAGAGTTAAGCACATTATAGGGATGTGAAATTTTGACATGTTACATGGGGAAATTAGGAAAAAGTTTGCACATGAAATATTTTACATGGAGAACCTAAGAGAAAACCTACACATGCAATCATGGAATTTTACATGGGGAAAGTAGGAGAAAGCTTAAAAATGTATTTTACTGAGGAAAGTAGAAGAAAGCATAGAAAATATGGCATTTTACATGGGGAAAATAGGAAATACAAATACAAAGAGTAATACAAATATAAACGTAGGAATGTACTGTACTTACGTAAGCATAAAAGCAAAATATTCTTTCACTAATTTAAAGACTACAAATGTGTGATAGGAAACTACATCTATGTGATAGGAAACTATAACAATAACTAGAAATGGTATTCAGTCCCAGTTCTCTAGAAGCAGTAATACTGATACAATCACAATATGTAATAAGTTTCGTCCGTTAATGTACATTTTATCTATACCATATACACAGATGATAGAGAATCTTAATTAAGCTGCTGCTTATTTTTTCAAAATATGTTGACTAGGATAAAGTCGGAAAGTCAACATATTGTTATCCCAATTCTTCCTGATAAGCAAAATGGTAATACCTGGCTCAGCTAAAGGGTCACCACCATGAATGGCCAAAATGTCAATAATTCCGTCATTATTCAAGTCTCGTACAAATTGAGGGGTGTAAACATTCATTGTCGACACCTTAGCAGGTCCATCTCCAAACGTCCAAAATAGGGAACCGTCATTTCCATTCAAAGCACAGAAAACCTAAATCAGAAAAGATGGGTAATACTTACTATATGTACACTTATATTGATTTAATATCTTTCGGAGACAGAAGTAAAATAGATTTTTATACACACGATACAGTTTATTGCAATTTCTCTTCATGACTCCAAGACAATTAGATTAACTAGCTAAAGAATTTACTTTTAGGAAAAGGTTACCTGCTTACCTACCTACTCAATTTCTATCTCAGAAAGCATGTCATAATTACTATACGGTAGAAATGAACAATAAGGCAGATATACTTACTATATACTCCATATACTACCTTAATACAAATATATGTACCACTAAAATATAGTAAATTAGGTAGGTAAGTAATATCATGGCTACTTAACTAATAAATTAATTATTTTAGCGAGAAAAATAGTTTCGATTCAGAAATACAAGTACACGTACTACTACCCTAAGATATTTTAATTTTTTACTAAATACAGCTATAACGTAGCGTAAAATAAAGAAAGCGTAAAACTTTCTCCATTATAAGTTTGCTTTTCCTTTCAGTAGTGCATAACTCAAGTGAAAGTGGTGCTTTGCTTACTCCAGCTCTTCCTGCAACTAGACAGTCTTGAATGCCATCTTGGTTGAGGTCTTCGTTGCAGTTGAGCGCAAACACTTCATGAGCTGTCCAATGCCGCCAGAGTTCCTTCCCATCTCTTCCGTCGAGAGCCAAAACTCCACCGAAACACGGGTTTTGCCCTCCGAAGTATATATCACAGACAAAATCGGGTACTTCAAACCCATCTGCACCTGCAGTTGAATAGATAAATAAATTATAGTTAAGAAAGGGTAAGTAACCTACATTGTACAAAATGAAGGTATACTCTTTATAGACCCAAATTATTTTAATGATAGATTATTTTATATATTAGATGATAGAGGTAACAAACTAGCTATAAAACTATGGGGAAACAGTAAAACTCAGTTAATGAATACCTAAATGAAAAATGTTTATGCGCAAAACGTCTTTTCATCAATGAAAAATGCATTATTATCTTTCAGAACTATATGTAGTTACCAGGATAAGCATTCTTAAATATGTGTTTAGTTTACAATGGTTTTGAGCCATGAACCATACAGTATTTCACTTTAAATCTAATCAATGAAACGATTTAGCACATACAGATAGTGGCCAG
Source organism: Tomocerus mixtus (assembly GCA_034694165.1). Lineage (NCBI taxonomy): Eukaryota > Metazoa > Arthropoda > Collembola > Entomobryomorpha > Tomoceridae > Tomocerus > Tomocerus mixtus. The sequence continues at coordinate 24,136 of JAQFYC010001185.1, read as the reverse complement.
TATGGCTTAAAACAAACTGTACTATGTTTTAAACCATGATAGTAAGTTCCGAGCCAGACTAGGTTGGTTCTTGAACCATATTGATGATTTAGAACGATTTAAAACAAATTGACTTTCAATATGAACTACAGGTACTACAACACATACATACGTGACATGAAGCTACTGAGCTGCTGTTAACTATAGTCTGTAACACTATTAGCGTATCTAAAAATAACATTTTAGCTTACAAAGGGTAGAGCAAGTGTGTTTAAATTCTTTTCTAGGGAAAGATGAAAGGTACATTAAAGAGGAACCTTTTATATGTTCGTTCTAAGGCTTTTACATCTCTTTGTAGATTACAGAGCAGCGCGCGTTTAGACAAATATGTACCTAACTGCTTTGACTTTGAGAGCCGTATTAAGTCTAGTAAATGAGGCGACTCTATATGAAATAAGATACATACATGTATTTGAACGTATAGTAAGAGATATTCTTAAGTAAGTAAGCGTATGTGGAGATATTAGGTAAATATATAAATGTATGAAAGTACGAACGAACCTGTTGCATAGCCAAAAACGATATCGTCGACTCCATCCTTATTAGTATCTATCATACGAAAAGCAGATTCTGTTAGAAGTTTAGGGAACTGTCGGACCCAGACATCTTCTACTTGAATTTTATCACAAGGGATTAAGTTCTCCGCCTCCTCGGGTGCGTCGACTTTTTTCCATAAATTCAACATGCTCAAGGGCCAGGAGACGTAACTTGTCAGAAAAGTTATCACGGCTATTAGACCTGCAATTTTTAAAATGCCACTCAGCTGTCCTATTTCATTACTCAACTGTTTAGATCTCCCTTTGTAGTCATTCATGTAAATATACCACTTTAGGAACACATTCTATTAAAACAAGAAAAGAGAATTTGTCATTCTCTATCCCTGCTTTAAATGGTGGACAAATTAGGTATGCCATATTGTACGGTACGAGAGTAGCCGAGCCAAACAAGGCTAACATTTATGTTTACACTAAATGTTGACATAAAAGAGAGCTACAAAGTTTTATGTTATAGCGTTAGCTAATGGCTTACCTAACATAGCAAATGTAGCTATTATGATGTAACATAAGGGCATGCACAAAACTCTTAGGGCAGGCGGAGACGACCGAATATCCGTGTGGAGGCCTCCATTCTTTATGTTGTCAAAGCCGTACTGTGAGAATCCAAATGACATAATTAGCAAAACAAGTAAGTACAAAATATTAGTAGAAAAATTTCATTCATATAAAAATAAGTACTATTCCTACGTTATTTGTGTTAACACATCCCAGCTTTTATATATACCTACTTGGCCTATACTATTTACCTACCACAACTCTTATAAATAGATTGTAATACACATATGTAGCGTATTATGTTTAACTAATTAATTAAGTAGACAAAAAGTATTACTTTCTTTAAAAGTAGAAAATAACACGCTTTGGGCATATTAGCTTTCATAGATTTCTTTTCTTTTCATTGTACCTTCACAGCATACTAAGAATAAGTTCCGGCACGGCAGCTAATTTTATTAAGCAACAAAGTGAAAGTTTTGCGTCACAACAGAGTGAAAGCGAATTCCGTAATGTAAAAATTCAGGAATATTACATAATATTACAAAGGTTGGACAAAACTATCTAGACTGAGACTGGGCCAAAGGATCTACAATTTAGTAGCTTTTCGTATGCATAATTGATAAAATAATTTAGGCTCCAAAAAACGTGTAAATATTTAAGCGCTTAGATTAATTAGTGATAGTATAAAATGTTTCCTATCATGTATAAGTATTCATCACCAAATATAGATATTTCTGAACACTTTCATAAATGCGTGCCTGATAACATTGTGCAGAGATTAATTGATTTTTTTTGGGATACTTGTGAGACTAGCTGAGAGGTTTTTCCTTAGGACGACTATTAATTTCGTAAACGAGCAGATTTGCACTGAGCAACATACGGCATAATTAATTTTTTGGCAAGGTTAATAATGCAAATGTAACACAAATATTGATATTGATAGACATACTGTATAGTAAATAGTATAATTAAACCGATTTGACCCAATTTATATGCAATATGCTAGCGGTAATAGTAAATAAATAAACTATTTGGAAAAACATGCAGAGACTAACCATCTTCTTCCTTGGCGTCATTAGCGGCTTTTTAGCCGTGTCGTATTCCGTTCTGTATCCATTTCTGCCTCCACCACGTACAAATACGTCATCCTCCACATCGCTCAAGTCCGCCTCTTCATAGTTTTCATTTATTTCCAACTTCGTTTCATTCATTTTACAGGTCGGCATCATTATTCCCGATTTCCCTTCACAGAACCTGCAATGTAATGTAATATCCAATTAGTAAAGCTATTTAACCAGGACAATCACAATGCTTACACTTGCACTTTCACTAAAGATATACCTATAGACACTATAGAGAAATCTATATCTCTTTATTTGGCAATTAGCTCGTGTTAATTACATTACCCAGATTGAGATGCCTACTCTCAGTCATATATAGTGCTCCACTGGATTCGTGACATGTATGCTGTTTCATTTGACAGAAGCTAAAATATTCCCTCATAATATAAAACCACGATGTAAGCCCATACTAAGTAAATGGTGCAGAGAATATAGCTGTAGTACTTAAATGGGTTATCTACAGTCTTCATTCGTCGCAATCACAATCGCAATAATTAGCTCATTCTCTCTGGAAAGCAAATTTACTCTATTCCATAGTACAGAATGCTGAATTGGCAAATTCTACGATTCATTGATTATTAATACGTCTATCCATGCAACCCTAATTCGTACTATACGAGAAGAACGGTAAATTTTCTATTAGCTATGGGAAAGTGAAATCACTATGTTGAAAGTTCATCCATATGGCATGAAATTGGAGCTTGTTCGCGTGTCCCCCTGCATCTTTACAATATTGCATTGTATTGCAGAAGAAATCTGGAGCGACCAACAAATTCTCTTGTATGTGACTTACTTGAGGTAGCTTATACCCTTCAAAATGCATAATATAACCATAAAAGTCGTAGAAGAAGACCATACATGACACACCATGTTATTGTAATAGTGGCACAGTCTGTTACTTATTTTCTGAACCAATCATATTTCCGAATTGTACAATAGAATCTATGCTGCATATTATATAAGTAAGTATGTGGGTGTATGTAAGCTTACTTACAAACTAAAACACGATTTCATACTTTAGATATACTTTGGATTAGCTCCCAAGTGGTGAAAGCATTTCATTTTCAGGAAAATGTGATTTTAAATCCAGATCTTTCCAACTGCTCTATATTCATCTCGTCATGCAGTACTAGATTGAATTCTGCTGCTAAAATGAATTTCTGTGGAGACTGCATACAGACTTTGGAAAATCGAATCTGCAGAGGTAGAGCTGTATTGTAACTGTAACTGCTATTTTGTCGCTTCAGGCAGGACAGTATACTACTACTTCTGTATAAAATGAAAGATGTACTTATGCACATACATTTGCATACTACTCCGACAAACCACATAAATGACGCATGACGCATATTCAAAATTGCTGCTGGGGAATAGTCGGTTACTACATTTTATGATTTAATAATCCTTGCAAGTACTTCCAAAGTACACAATCAACTTTATCCAAATTGCTATACACTCTATGTGGTAAGATTATTGTTAATCCAGCCTTAACTCGGTCATGCTTTATGTATGCCTTTATGAATATGTAATCCACATGAAGTACATATTACACACTGTAATAATAAATATGCTACAAACAAATCTCTATTGTGTAAGTAAAAATGACTTCTCGCTCTCTTTATCGTTTTTAAATATTTTCGGAGTAGATTTTCAGATCAATCCTTTAGTACACATTTCATTGCAAATGTAGCAAGTAAATGATTATCGTAAATTAGGATACCTGATAGCAACAATGAATTATCGCTGTTGAATTTATAATTTTTGGAAAATATTTCTCAGAGCGATATGCACCTATTGAATTTTGAATTATTAAAAAAATATGTTATTTACTGAAAATTTATGCTTTTAGGGTAGGTAAGATTTATTTCCTACGGTAGTAAAACATCCACTTCAGTCTTCCTTATAAACCGGGGGTAATTACTATGGCTGTAGGATCGACATATAGACAAGATAAATTATTTTAATCGAAAATATTTCATTTGTTACGCATTATGCATTTTAGTCCAATAAACTATACTGAATTTAAAATGGAAACTAGTCCAGGATATTTATTTCCTTTAAAATTCTGTTTATTTTACACACACAAGGTGTGTGTTGCTGTGAGAAATTTTAAATCTACAGTATCAATGAAATGTGGACTCATTTCAGAAAGTAAATGAAATTATTACTAACTGTGCTACTAAAAGTATTTTATGCATTTAAAAGCACATATTCTTTGTAAAACTGCTAAAGCATGTCCTACTTCATAAACATTACCCAACATATTTATATCTACTACATTTTAGGGTTACACGTACACTACATAGCTATCTGGGTCATATGAAAAGTCACATGCGACAAAAATAATACATCCATACTCCAAAGTTCCAAAGTAGATTAATATTGTGAATAGTTTCGTTTCTACTTACCTATAATACCTGTGGAAGACTCTTAATTTTAAGTAGCCAAAATATTCCAATGGACTTTCTCTAAAAGAAAGCAATGGTGAAAAAAGAATGTAAACGAGTACAGAAAGTACGTAGCGTGTCAAAGTCAAGTAGAACGTAAATGTCAAAAGCACACGTTGTCAAATCGCTTTGAAGGAATAAAAACCAGACGAGTAACACTACACAAAGTTCAATCCAGCACCTTACAGTGTATCGCACGTACCAAATGAACAGATTCTACATCTCTGAGTCTTATTTGTGTTCATGTGTATCAGCTAGCTTTCACTAACTATTTATCTATATATATAGTCCAAGCACACATTAAATGAAGCAAAAGTATATTATTTACACAAGTAAATAGTAGAGTAATTGAATGCAAACAAGTATAATTACTGTACTCCGTATTTTTGTATTGGTTTACGTTTACAGCTTAGCTTAGTTAGTGTTAATGTTGAAATTGTAAATCAGCCGTTTGAGTAGAAACTGAAAGCACTCGAATTGTTCTGTTTATTCCCCATTCGAATGTAAAGATGTGAATGAGAGAGGGAAACTGACTGGACTGTAGCAGGACAAAATACAACAAGGATAGCAGAATCTTCTGGGAGAGAACACAGAGATAAGTAGTCAGAGCAGACAAGACGGGAGGAGAAAGTTCACTCACTACCTTCACTATTCACTGCACAACAGTTGAATTTCTTGAATTGCTAGAAGCAACGAATGCATATACCATAGTAAGAGAACAGATGTAGGTGAACTACAAATTTCTATTGGAGAAAGTATGTTTTCTCTTGATGTTATAAGTAGACGGTTCGCTTCGTGGATAAGGATAATGTATATACTTTCTACGATGTACGATGTGTACGTAAATAGAAACTACCTACATAATCCATATACGAATATACCATTACCTATACGTATATAGCAGTAGTATTTTAGGTGCAGGAACGCAGTATGAATACATGTTATAAGCTATATAGACAAAGTCGATATTAAAATTCCCTACCAACTTACTAGTATATTTACAAACGCAAAAAGGTATACATATAAGGATAATATACCTACTAACATAACGATAAGTAAGTCTGTTCCACACAAACTTTCCTTTCTCTGCTGGAGAATCAAGTAGAATAAATCTAGTATCCATCCAACATGCGCAATATCTTCCTTAAAGCAGTTATACCTACATACTCAAGTCAAACTCAACTAGTAGATAAGCTATATACATATTACATACATAGTAGTGGATAGGAAATAGACCATTTCGTTACATGCAGCATGCTTTTCCTTTTACCTCATGAAAGTGAATGAGAGTGAAATGTCTCATACGGCCAGTATTACTATACCTCACTAACTCTACTACTACTACCTCAATTATCCATAGGCACTATTTTTGTATGCAAATTCAATAACAAACTAATAAGTAAGCAGGAGCACAATAATTTGTTCCTAAAAGAAAACATACTTTCTCTAATTGATCATGAAATATTCCATCCTTATTACTAATCTATAAATACTACACAGTGACGTTCGTAATCCTCCTTCTTTGCACTTACTACTGTATATGGTTGACCTTTAGTCGGTATTATATGGATGTATTATTCTGTCAACTTGAGTCAAACATCGGGCACCACTTGGTTAATAAGTGGAAGTTTTCTCTGCTTTAGTTACACATTTTTGATGATTTTTTTCTTGTTTAGCTTCCGGGGATTTTTTATATTTAGACACTACGCTGTAGTCATATATCGCAGCTTTATAGATAGTGGGTATTTTTAGTTGCGTATACTATAGTGCTTGAAAAGCGGAACTGTAATATGTATTTCAAATTCCTATGCAGAGACAGATAATAATCATTATATCACAATCTTTAGAAATGATGATTGTATATTACTTTTTGGAATCCTCGTAACTTGCCTTATCAGGCTGAAAAATTCAATATTTTAAGTTCAATACTTTGTTTATGGCCAAAAATCAATTGGGGAAAATGTTGTTAGGCGTTAATATTAATTCCTGGTGTGGCATGTGGCTTATTTCCTGCGGGTATATTATAAAAATCTCTATGTACTACAATATGAAAAACTTTCCCATCTCTAGAGTATCTCTTTGAGATAGATCATAAACAGCAACCAAAGCAAACTAACTAAAAATATAAAACGATAGAGTCAAAACATATTATGATGCATAACCTTTGGTGCCGTAAATAATTCAATACACTCCAGATTTTCGAACTACGCTGATCTGCTATAGATATTATGTAACTAATGTTAAGTACCTATATTTGACAACCTATATAAGTACCTACCGAACTGCGTTTCTTTGATGTAGGGAGGGGCTTATTTTGTGATTTATGATACAAAATATCGTTCAAGAGAGTCTTTGCTGAATACCAAATCAAGTAATATAAGCAGAGGCTGGGTCAGCTAGAATTTTCCTCCGCAAGGAAGGAAAAGAAAGAGCATCAAATAAATATTGTGCCTACGGCAACTACCAACCTTTAGGTACCTCTGATTAAATAGTTAAAGGAGGTAGATTTCTCGGTTGTTTTCGATGGGATACGAGATGTGAATATGACTAGTGGTGCAGGTGGGCGCTTACTTAGGAAATATATTTAGCTACAACGAAAATGTTAGTAACTTTGTTGCTAAACTGACATTATTGTGTAGTTATAGTTTTAGAAACGATAACATTTGTGACTGTAAGGTAAGTAAATCATATATAGGTTCAAAGAATACATACAGTATAAACGTACTACACTATGTAGGCATACAGATACTCTTTGCATACATATTGTATATTTATAAGCTAACCTTACATGTTTGAGTTTCAACCCAACCACATACACTTTGCATACATATGTATGTAGGTACATCGTTTCTTGGTAGTCATTCAGTTTGTAGTTTTTCTTTGTACCTGGGCATGGTATGGCAGAGAAACCATAACCGAAAGCTGAAACCAACTTGGCATGGTTAGCTAGTATATGGTATCCTACAGAGAAAGGATTCCTTGTCGTGGTACGTTTTGGTGTGGGATGTAATGTAACTGGCAAAATCGATTAGAGAACGCTTGTCATGTCCTATGTAGACTCGCCGTAGAGTTAAAGACTTACTTTAGCTTACCCAAAAATCTTATTCAGCCAAACACAGCAAAATCTTCTACTCCTGTACTTACTAAACTTACTACAGTAAGAGAATATCTCTGAACTAAAATTGCATTAAAATATTCTGTGTGTATTAGACACTTACTTTATATAGGCTTGCATTGAACTAGTAAAGTTAGTAATAAGTAACTAGCAAGCAACGGTAAACGGCAGAATGCGAATAGTAGCTTTACTTGCCATTAGTTCGTAGCGTTAGTACTAAGCTTCCTATCAGTAAGTTAATATCTGTCCATTAAATTATGGCACACTGGAGTAAAAGTTTAAAGAAGGAAAGGAGCCGCTATTTTCACTATCCACACTATCCAGTTTCCAACTACTCTTCCCATTTACTTAAACATTCATGGTACATACTACGACTTGCAATGCAAAACTGTATATTCTTATTTTGTAGACAGTTCGTTCGCTTTCTGGAGTCCATGCAATTTAATATTTGACGAACCTAAGACACCAAAAGGATAATGATGAAATATAAACGCGGAGCAAATAAAGGTAGAGTATTAATGTTGTGGTATTATTTTTTGAATAATGATTCCATGATTTAAATGGCAGAAAAAATTGAGTTAAGTATTATACTCTGGAAAGCTAAATACAATATCCGTAAAATATCCGGCATCACCTCATTTTTTGTGAAAGCTTTATCTTTCTTTCTCTACGCAGAGAAAATATTATTTTCCGAAGAACTTTTGTTTTAATGACTTTAATATTTTATTAGTTTCTGAGAACTCTGTCCATGTTTTTTTCCGGGGAAAGTTGGAGAAAGCTTATACATGGGGTCCATCCGACGACAAGATATTTGAAAGTTGGTATATATAATTTTTGCAAAGTAGTAGTAGTATAACAGTGGGAACTTAATTGTTATCGGATAGCAACCTGCAGCATATATACTAGTCGCATCATCTAAGAATACAAAAAATAATAGAATTTCTTACGCATTCCATGTTGACCTCGGATCATCCTCCTTGACTCCATCCTCCTTTCCCTGTCTGTCTCCTTTTATTTTCATCTTGTTTGTAAAGGCATATAAAAGTAAATAATCCTACTGTTAGTTTTGAAGTATCTGCTTTCACTTATCGTTTGTGTATTGTATTAGTATCTCCTCTTGGTATTTTGTCTGCTAAGTCTTGCACAGTCTACATCTTTGCTATAATGTTTGGACACTCGTACACTGTAGTTTTATATGTATGTCGCATATACATAAGTACTATAAGGTGTGGTATCACTGTGGCACGGCACTTTCCTTAATTCTACGGAAACATAGAGATGCAGTATAGGCAGTGACGTCAAGTGCATTCGTTATATTACAACTCCCATGCAGAATGATACATCTGTAATGAAGAACATCAACATTTTATGGATAAAGATGTGGATAATATTACTAATGGGTATGGGCAATACATCAATCGTACTGCATACACCTACGCATATTTTTACCAACTGAATTTACACTCCTATTATATTTGTATATATATACCTCTACCAAAATAACATTTGTTGAACACTCCACCGCGTCTACCTAGCGTCTATATTTGTGTGTTCTTGTTTGTGTTTAGAAAGTAAGTAGACACAAAGGCAAGTAAATAAATACTATATCGCATTCGTATACGACATAAAAGAAATGATAGAAATATAGTAGTGTATTCATCTACATAAATGTTCTTTCATCGTGCTCTCGATCAGTATAATTAAATTCAGTTGCCTGTTAAGCGTGTATACAATATTATTATTTTCTCGATCACGGAATGAGTCGTATTTCCTTTGAAAATACTTTATCAATATCTACTTAGACCTAGTACCTATTGAAGACCATCAAAAGGTTGTACTTATGTACAATGAGATTTCTATAACTGATGGAAGGAAAATAGAAATTTTTTGCAATTATACGTAAATTAAATTACCTGCCTATAGGTACATAAGGATTAGAATAATTCACGAAGTACCTAATGAGTGTACAATCCATTAGGTACTTTTGGGTATGTATTTCTTGTGAAATACGCGTTTAGCTTTCGTCACACTTTCCACACCCACACAGTACCAATTAGTATGAAAGCAGTTTAATTTAGCATCTCCACGTGGTTTAGTTAATTACATTTACTTAGCACTCCTAATCTAAAGACGACCTTAATTAAAATAGAAAGCACCCGGAATTACAGATACTAACGAAATATGTACATACTTATATCTGTATAATGTATAGTGCAAGCACCTAAGTAAGTACACAGAAAGAAATTGTCCGTGAAAGTACTTAATAACAAACTAAAACATTAGAAGACGGAAAAAATAAGTATAAAGTTAGAACCCGGGTAGAGTGAGAGCTAGAACAGGGCACAGTTGTCCCACTTGGAAAATAACCTACATGAATGACACTTGCATGATACCATGTAGAGTGACACTAGTAGTCTGACTTCCAGATAATTTTTGTGGAACAACGTGAAACAGCAAGATGCAAATGGCCACCAATTTTCTCTTTTTCTTGGCTTAATCCTGAGCTAAAGTTCAAATCCCGTGACGGAAACGGAATAGGATTACGAGAATCCTCTACTTGCTACTAATGAGACAGCTTCCTGCTCACATATGGAAGGAAAGGGCTTACTCGGCTTTACTCATAAGAGCCACAGCACAAAAAGACACACTCACACACTCACAATACAACGAATGTGTAGAAGACATACATTCATACTAACCAGAACCAAAAGACAACGAACTACAGCTACGTTGTAAAGAACTGGAGAAGACTTGCATCATTCTCTGTGTACAGGACAGAAACTTCTAACATGTTCTTTGGTCTGATATTATTTTGCTATCTTCCACTCTGATTACATGTACGTATGTGTAGCATATGTGTATAAGTATGGGATGTATTTCCATGCACAAGACCAAATAGAAATGTTTATAGTAAAAGGACTGAGCAGAATCTGTTTCTGCTCGACTTTCATTCATATTAGTGTTAAGAAGATGCAGAACATGGCAAAACAACTGTGGTAGAAATATTCACATTCTGGGCATGTAGTTTTTGTATTTTTGTATACTACAGTATGTGTAAATAGGCACACAACTATGTTCTGTGGCATGTGATTTGGTACATAAGTAAAAGGAAATTGCATTTGGATGAAACATATTTTTGCTTGAAATGTAACCAACTGTAAACCCCAAGAAAGTGAAATAGAAATATAATCTTCCTTCTTACTCAGATCTAGACTCTTTCGTTTGTTTGCGTCATCCAATCTTTCTCAGCGTCGGTCATGTCCCAGCACTGCAACATACAAATCATGCACTCGTTTATTTCAATACTAGAATTCGGATCGGGACAAGTCACCCAAGACAGAATCCACTTAAGTCAGTACATAATATGTTTACTTTAAATGCTATAAATACGCTGTAAATAAAGAAAACAAGAAAACTTCTCTACAGAAACAGCAGAAAACATTAATTTGTGAACATTTTACATTTTGCTAACTTTCATGCAACTTCCATGAGTAGGGAAATGAATCTTCTGCGATTACACTGCATCACTGCACTGGCATCTAACTGAAAGGAATTTACATGTGAATTGGTCAAATTAAAAATTGACATTAAGTTTCTGTTCTACTTATACCGAGTTACATGGCAAATCTGTATTTTTGCAGTTTGAATCTCAAGGTCAAAAAGATAATGTTGGGTCCTTTGGTCAGTAAAAATATATGTAGGCAGTAAATCCTCTATTGTAGGCCCTGGGTTATAACAGGATTATCCACTATGTAGAGCTTACTAAAAACTTAATTAAGCTTTTACTCATTGTCACCCTGCTCATTATTGCATTCATTAAACACATCAGCTTGCCTTAAATGGGATTTCTCTAAAACCCATTTAATTTTTCAACTAAATACTTTATGTGAGTGACAACATGAGCTGCATAGGAGTGTAGTTTAAATCTAGCAGTTTGTAATCAATCACTGTTTTACGTAATTTAGTTAAGTACATGCATTAATCTTAAGCCTGTTCTGTGTAAGTGGCTGACATTTAGTTGCTAGTTACAGTCAACACACATCCCCATTCCTTTTTAATTACTTTTTCTGACACACAAAATTCTAAATCGCAAAATCCCAAAGATGTTAGGAACCTGCAGTAGGAAGTAGGAACCTGTAACATGTGTTGTATGCATGTTTAAAATCCAATACTGTATTGTAACGTAGTTAGTATGTATAATGTTTCGGTAGAGTAGCAAAAAATTCCCGAAATGACTTAATTGGACGTTTATCATTTACTAGTGTAATTTTTCTACTCTGGAATTGTATCTGAGTCTAGAATATGTATGTAATACTTAGCTAGCCTGGCTTTAACGAAATAATAGCTAATTCCGTTTACCTTATTATAGCAAGATTTCAGTATCAATAAAAATTGTATTATTCGAAATTAGTAGATTCCAACTCTGCCCACTTACACCCAATTTTAAGTTTAACTAACACCGGTCATGGGCGTATGAAGTGAAATGACTGTTAAGTAATAAGTATGTAGTTTGCAGTGTATTTACGATTCCTTCGGGAAGGATTAAATAGCTATAAAGGATAAACTTAGGAACCCGTTAACACTCTAATAACAAAGTTAAAACTTGATTAAAAATCCACTATAAGTAAAAGGTCCTACGCACTTAGTCTCACACTCACAACCGCTTTGTTACTGAAAAAATGTCAAATCGATATTTTTAGTTGTACTTTCAGGTGCAGTTGCAGAAATAATCCACACCTAAGTAAATATTGTATGATTACACACTACAAATCCCGTAGTATTTTGTATAACTCTATCCAAAACCGAATATGTACTGTCTAATAAATTGAACCATGAAGTGCTTAAAGAACATAATGTAGAAAATGTTTAGCTTTGTAGTGTGTATCGTCAGCATTCATTTATCAAATTTCCTTATCGTAGGTTTGCGGTGCTCTGCACTTCCTGTTTTGTGCCATCACTATCCTAAGTGTATTAATACTCGTTTGTAACAATGTATTGCATATACGTAGTGCTTCTTCATTATAAATTATGAATAGAAAAGCTTGTGTGTGTAATATGACTCCTTACCCTACACATATGTTCTAAAAGATAATGGAAGTATGGGACCTGGACGTTTCTTTATTAACCATTCAATCAAATTGTAGTGTTATACAGATAGTGAGTAAAGTAAGGATTTACACTAAACGGAAGTATGGAGTCATTTAGTGGCTGCGGTCTTGGACCATGATTCAAATTCTACGGCCAATTACTCTATGTATGTGCATATCTCTATATACTAATTTTATGATGAGGTATATTTGGCTCAGTTGAGTTGGTAGGACAAAGTATGCGTCCTTTTGAATGGAAATGTGTCAATTTATGTAAACTGGTACCGTAACAGTCTATCTACTATCTACCTATGCAAGATATCGACCAAATTAAAGTCCCTATAGAAACGCTCTTTACATACGTGGAACAACGTATATGTATGTTGATACAGATAATAAAGCATGCTATGTACAGAGATGAAATGTAACTTAACTGGAAGGAAGGCAGCCGTTACGTTACGTACGTACAGATACGTTGGAACTTACTTTGTAATTTACTTTACCATTTACCAGAGGAGCGTATAAAAATATCCTATTCAGTGTAGCCGTGTCTGTGGCTAGTATTTATTGGAATCGTGAAAGGAATTTGCCCATTCGGAAGAAGTAGTAAGTAGGCAAGCAATCAATAAGGTCTGTGGAAGTGCAGCTGCCTCCGCAAATGAAATAGCAACTTTGGGAATTCTTACAAGGCATCTTTAGTTTACGAGACTCAAAAGAGCCATCCCGAGGTGAGATCAATTTCCTTTTGAGGCTCGCAGGACAGATACGAATACCTACTCTATAGTCTAATCAATCTAGGTTCATTTCCCCTCCCACAATTCTTATATCATCCCAAACCACAAAAATGAAAGTGACGGGAAATACTTTTGCTTATCCAGTTTATACTAAATTGCTACCATATGTATAAGATGAGCTTCGAGTTTACTTAAACAACAAAACCTAAGTAAATAACCAAGTTGAAGTTGGGATGGACAGTCGAGAGCTTCGTTTCGCTAATTTAATTACCATAAAAGTACCTAAGTGCTTCTTGGCTTACTTAACCCTTGGACTTGGACTACTCCATTCTCCTACCTATTTACCAACTTGGAGAATAATTCAAACAATGTTTAGTGTTTTCTTATTGCGAATTCCAAAATTCCTTTTACACCTACACTACACTTACACTACCCATCTCGTCGCCGTTTTCTCATCTTAAATCAATTTTAGCAAAATACCTTGCAAAAATGTATTGGTAATGGAATACACTGTTAAAATGCATTTCTATTATAGGGATCCTGTCCTATAACTGAAAAGAAAACTAACCTATACCACAAAGATCTAGTTGGGGAATCTCATCATATTAAACTGACAGACATGTCGAACTATCGAACTCCACCCGCCCGGAATTATTCTCGGCCGAGCAGACCTCATGATTATGTTTATGGTAAGCGAAGCACGTACTTATAGTTCAAGTAGCATTTATTCTATACTTGCCAGTATCGAATTAAACAAATCTCATTAGCAAATGTAGGGTAGAACTTCCTATCCCACAGTACTACACTTCCATGATGTTCTATTTTATTACCTTCAAGCTATAAAACTTCTGAGAAAAATCTATTTCGGATCAGAAGAAGAGTAGCATGTAGTATTCTGTATGTACTTATTTATAGGCTAATACGTAATGTTATATCGATCCGTTCTCAATTCTACTTATAAGTAATGTGTAAATGTTTCCAATTGAATTCACTTGAATGCACCGTCGATTCCAGATCCAGTTTATACGACTTCCAGTCAGAAGGACTTTTACAAGGATGCATCCATTGGTTCACGCTCTGGAGCTCGAATTGTAATTATCCATTAGCATTAATCACATGCATTACTATCCTATATTACTTAAATACAATGCATGCTCAAACTGAAGTGATCTGCCTGAAGTATTTGTACATTGAGGAGTATTAATTTTTATCCAACTCTTCATTGCAACAGACAGATCAGTTAATATGAAGCAGTACAAATGCCAATCACACTTATAGTTTGCATTGCACACAAAAATCGATGCAACGCTTGTTTCACTATGTAACAAATTGTTTTCATTGTGCTCTGTTCCGTTACTAAATTGGATTTGTCCTAGTAATGTAGTATTTATTTTTATCTTCCCTAACTGTAGCAATTGCGCCCGGTTTACGACTCAATGTTTAGTGAACTGAAAAGAGATGTCCGAGTTCAAGCTTGTCTTACGATGCCTCAACCTAATCTTATGACCAATTTCATGCCACAGCATCACATACAAGGGTAAAACACTTAGCTTACCCAAACCAAATCATTTGGGATAGCGCATGAATCCAAGTAAATTAATTCTAACGATATAATTCTATATATAAATGAAGGACTCCTGTTTTACCAATGGACACCGGACCGCCTTGTTACAAATTGCCAGACGTCACAGGGGCAGATCGAGCTATTTACGCAATGAAGTAAATGACAATGCAAAATGTTACAAAAATAATATGTAAACATATTGTAATGTGTACTACAGATTTGTTTCCCTATACAGATACTTACCACAAAGTTTCCAATTGGAAAGAAACACTTTGGATAAAACAAAAGCTTCCATTGAGGAAAAGCGTAAAAGAACAGCAGGGCAGAAACGTATTCGCAGAGGGGCATTTGTAAGTCGGGGAGTTCAAACTGATTACAGGGAGTCAGAATGCCAAACTGACCCATACTCGGTAAGTTTACCTTTCCCCTGACATAAATGCATTATTGTCTACGTTTCGCATCACTGAACTTACAAAATGAGGTTTAGTATTGTAAATATAGATTTTCATTTGAAACAATAATGTGCACTAAACATGTAATTTCTTTTTAGCCACCATACACTCTTCCCTATCCTGGCGCATATCCCAAAGTGATGGCCCTAATTAAGCTAACTTGGGGTAGGATGCATTTAATAATTAATATTTTAAAAAGTAATTAAGTTGATTGCAAATATAATGTATTTACACTACGTATAAAGGAAACGGGTTACCGGCTACACTAGAAGATATTGTAGTAATAGAGAGGGCCTTGGAGCGACGTCTTCTTGAAACAGCTCACAGAGATATGAAAGATGATGCAGATTTTGAGAAGAGAGTAAAACTCATGGAAGAACTTGAAGCGCAGCGATGGGCTGACAGAGAAAAGGTTTTACTTTCACTCAATTCCACTTTTCTCTTTTTATCTCGAGGCGGCTTTAATTCTTATTTGCTTTTGTTTTTTGTAAAATACTCATATAGCAATCGTATAGCAATAGCTATACGGCATATACTTTATTCTGCACACACAATACAAAGTTGTATAATATACAGTACGTGCTGCTTAAAATGAGCCATGGGTGAAAGTGTATGAAAATTCTTTTAAAATATTTACAAAAATATGTATAAGTCATGCTGGATTGATGTAGAAGCTATATACACTAGCTGGGTTCCTTAAGATATGATTATAATAACGGTAAGTAAAATATTGAGGCATAATTTTTACCTATGGCTTGTTTTAAGCTGCGAATGTTGCTGGTAGATATGCGTTTACTTATACGTTTAATCCTCAAGCCACAGCATACACGAAATAATGGAAAATACTATCTTCATAATATTATTGTGTAAATATTTGTTTGTGTGTAGGAGCTCACAAAGATTCTGGAGCAGAAGTTGGACGTAACACACAAACTACTCGCAGAGATGTATAACAAAACCTCGAGCGACCACACAATTCGCTTAGAAAGGCTCCACGATTTCAAAAGAGATGAGGCAAACAAATACATTAAGGCCCAGAAAAACAGATACATTCGAGGTAAAAAGCTATTGAGGAAAGTCACTGAAGGGAATCGGACACACTCCAATTGTTTTTATTCCTTTCTCTTCCTTTCTTCAGATAACTTTCTCTTGATAATAATTGTGCATTGTATCATTTAGCCTGAGCACAGAGATGCCTTAATATAACTAATTATCATCACCAATAAGCCTCTATACTATACACAAGAGTATTTATTTTCTTATAGGTATGTATAACATGTATGTATATACAGATTTGTAAAGCGTTATCTAATGTATCTCTGTACTAACTACATTTGATTGTTTGTCGGCTTGGCTAGCCCTAGAACTCTTCAATCTCTTTTATTTTAAGTCTGATTTAATCATGCTACAGAAATCAGAAAGACGGAAGACTTGTACTTGGGACCAAAGAAAACTTTCAAGCGAGATATTATCAAAGACTATACTGACTTCAACTCACAAATGTACGCTCCCTATCTGAGAAATGGAAGGAATACAGATATGCTCTATAAAGCTCCTGCTTATGAATTTGATCTTCACCACAATTTTGAGGGTAAGCGATTACAATTACGAGACAATTACAGTAAGTGGATTGATTATTAGTTAAGCAGGAACCTATCTGAACCATCAGACTGAGTAAACCCTTGAAGTGGAATGAAAACAAGGTATTAAACTTGGGTGTACAACATTTGTACAAATGTGTTTATAAAGATAAAGATACAAAATCATTTTAGGTATTTGTATATTCGTCGAATATTTAGGTACCTAGTACCTACTTCTAGATGCTTGAAATATTATGCATTTCAAGGCATTGTATATGAAATGAATATACCTACTTATCCATGTTATATGGAAGGATGGATAAGTAGGCCTTGTTTATTACCTTAGTATTTCGCGAAGTGCATCCATAAATTATTTCCTGACTCACTTTAGAATAGATGCAATTACTCACGGTCTTGGTTAATCAGTGGAATAATCCTTACAGTACACTTCAAAATACTTCTCTTTGTTAATCGAATCTTTATTTCGCTGTAAAATAACACTGAAACATTATTGGTTGCAAGAAACATCTATTTAATACCGGGTTGTACTTATTACATATATTCCATCCAGAGCATGCGAAAATGGGATTATGTAGTACGTACATAGTTGTATAAGGTTTCTGGAATAAGTAAGAAACAAAAATGGTTATTGGTGAAATCTATCTTATATGTAGCAGTACCTAAACCTACTTCGAATGACACATAAAAGCTATCTATGAATGACTCATGGATGCTGGCTAAGGGCATTGTTTCCTAATCCCTTTTAAAATCTCATTTTTATTAAAAATGAAAACTATTCTGTCGCTATACTGTGCAAACACAGAATAGTGAAATAAAATCGGCCTAGGCCTAAAGCAAATTGTAAAGAGCACATAATATGCATTACTGTATTCCCCTAAGATAATAAAACTCTTTATAATAGCTTTATATAGAAGTATACCTTATATTTACACTGTAATATATGTAATAATTGACTTGTGATGAATGTATAATAATAACTATTGTGATGTGTAATGAATTTTTCATAGGATTGAATCAAATGATAACGAACTCAACTTATATACAAAATGAAATGTTTTTCGATATTCGGGAA
This sequence comes from Tomocerus mixtus, assembly GCA_034694165.1. Classification (NCBI taxonomy): domain Eukaryota; kingdom Metazoa; phylum Arthropoda; class Collembola; order Entomobryomorpha; family Tomoceridae; genus Tomocerus; species Tomocerus mixtus. Next base: position 5,852 of record JAQFYC010001185.1, on the reverse strand, counting down.
TTCAGCCAGAAGGTTCGAAAGCTACAGCCTCCGAGCAGTGTACAGCGGATGGAAAAAAAGCTATTAGACACCTTCCATGCATTTAGATGTTCGTAATTGTTTCAAATAATACCTTAAAATCGAATTGGACATCCTATACCCGTATTTACTTGAAAATCGAATTTAATCCCCTATTTATTACTTATACTATAGCTGAACTAGAGGGGAAAGCTAAAAGGGCTAATAAATATGATGACATAATTCAAAAGGCTAAACTAACGATACCAACTGTATATCACTTGGACAAAGAAGAAGAAGATCGCCGAAGTAGATATGTCGAAGAGAAAGATATTGCTAGTGTAACATTACAGAAAATAGCTCGTGGAAGAGTAATCCAGGAAGAGGTTCATTTTACATTATATTTACATTACATCCCAGAAGAGAAGCATAAGATTTTATTGTGAAAGATGTTATTAATAATTGTTCTTATAAAATGTTCCATGCAGATGCGTTCGGAACTAACTAAGAATATGGGTACACTAATGGGCATGAAAGCAATGTATGATATGGATCCTCATGGATTGAGAGTTGGGGAAAATACACACCCACAAGTTTTGAGCATAAGACAAGAAAGAGAGCAATATACTGCAACAGTAATAAAATATATATACCTATTACTCGTATAATATGTAGAGCAATTAGAGGATAGATTAGGTAACATTAATAGTTTTGTATAGCATCAGTTTATTTAAAACAATAGTTTGCATTTTCCAGGACGCTCCAGTGAGTGAAATCGTAAGCCAATTAGAAGGAGAGACATTAGCAAGAATGCTGGACTTCTTGGATAAGGAAATGATTCGACTTTTGGATGAGCGAAAGATTCACTCGCTCCTTCTCATTGCAGATCGCGAAAGAAGAATGCGAGAAGCAAATGAAGCTGGAAGACGGCAACATGAAGAACAAAATCGTCGAGCTAATGACGAAATATTTAGACAAGTATGCAGTAGCATTCGGCTTGCATAATTATTAATATTGTGGAATATAACTACAATTACTACATAATTAAGGAACACACATATTTAGTATTGAATATTGTATCTTCAGATTGTCGGAATACATCAAAATACAGTGGATCTATATCTGGAGGAAGCATATCTTGAAAGCATCAATCGTTTTGCGGATGAAAACTCCCGTGAGTATATTCAGAAATTAGCCGAGACCTTGAATCAAGCTACTTATGCAACACAAGGACAGTAAGTCGGATTGGCTTTCACGCATTTCAACTAACGTTAAGTATATTGCATGTTTTCAACTGCTGGAAATAATTTGCTTGAATTATACAGAATTGGGGAGTACGAACACGAAGAAGTGGCTGCGGAACTAGTATCATGCTTTATAATGCCGGAAATAAACCGAATTTATAGTCAAGAAGCCATGAATAGCATTCAGAAGCGATATGAGAAAGCTGCTGAGCAAGTTACTGGAGGAGTTTTTAATGCCTACGACATTATTTCTGAGATTCTTCAAGATTTGCAGCCTACTCTAGATGAACATCTGACGCGGGGTGCTGCAGCTGTGGATGGCAGTTTGCAAATTGTCGATAAAATTATTCAGAAAGCTGTGGCTACAGCAATTCAAGTCCGTCTGGATAATGGAATGGTCTTCGGTATAGTTTTTTGCTTTTCCTTGTTAATCTAGAATTGTAAAAAATCGATATGATTATTTAAGACTATAAAATTATAATATGTACAGAAGAACAAACTGAAGCCGAAGAGATAGCTGCAGAGGAACAAGTTGAAGAAGAGGAGAAAATCACAAAATATAAGGACAAGACTCCCAGGCTCCCAAGGCCAAAACGGCCAGTCAAAGGTAAAAAAGAAGAAAAGCCTTTCGGGGAGAAGGTACCTTCCGCCAGAAAACAAGTAATTAAAAAGAGTCCTCCAATAAGGCTGGATGCATTCATGAAGGATCTTCTTGGGCTAAAATCTATTGAGTTTACTAATGACATGGAGGTTACCAAACATACTGTGGACCTCATTTCGGGAACTACCAAAACTATTGCTGAAGTTTTCCAACAAGTGAAAGCGACTGTTGTTCCGAAGAGAGACACAGAAGACTATTCCGACCAAGAACTTATCAGCGAAGATGACTGATCGTGCCTATGAACATTTGGTTTACAATTAATTTTACAATTCCGATTCCGAAAAACACGTTTTGACAATTTTAACATGCATATATTTAAATGGCACATAGTACACGAAACGCTATATTTATGTACATCATTATTTTGCAAAGAATTCAGCCTGACATTATACTGCAGGAATGACTTCCTTACACACACTTACTTATTTGATAATGTCGGACAGCTGAGTATCACTATCAAGACCATGATTATCACTCACGACTATGACCACCAGTAAAATTTTTACATCAATAAAGTATTACCATTTTTTCTCATTATGGTCTTTAAATCTACGCTTTCAAAATGGAACATATGATACAATTAATGACAAGGAAAGGGCATAACATTTTCAGTGAAACGAAAGTATGTAATATTTTATTTGGTAATGGTACTAAGGCGCAGTAAACTACATTAATAAAACTAGTAGTTGTCACTTGACGTCAGGAGTTCGGTTATTTTATCATTTGATTCATAAAAATATTCAATATTTATAATTTTACAACTTAAAATATGTGTAGAAACATCATAGGAAAGTATTGACAACTTGGTCATATAAATATATATAATTATTACATAGTTACAAAGCTTTGCTTTGCATGTAACTTAAACAATGAGTAATTAATTTCAATGTTGTGACACTCAATGTCAGAAAGAGAAATGCATGAAAAATTGGTTTCTCGCAAATAGGTCAGTCTTCAAAATTAAGGTACACTTGTAATTTACTTTCGCGATCGGACGAAAGAACGCGATAGTCTTGATGAGGTTTTAGGTTTCCCCGTTGATTCATTTATTGTGCTACTTTTAGGAGTTTCCCTGATGGAACTTAAATCGTTAGTTTTAATCCGAGCACTTCTCCTAATTCCACTAATTGGTGACAACATTGACGCATTATTTGGATTTTGCATGGGGGTGGACGTGTAAACCTTTGCATGGGCTCCAGCTCCAATTGCTTTCTCTGAGTAAAATACACAATATTAATAATTAACCCATGTAAATCTAATAACATCTGCTGGCAAATTTTAAGTAAAGACAAATAAAATATTCAAATACCTTCCCATTGCTCCATAGCTAATAACACATCAGCAGTTAATAAACTGTCCCCAAAGGCGCTATTAGAATCGGAAGCGGAACTATTAGCGCTAACTATTACGGTAGATTTCTCATTGACAGGAATGGTCTCTAAAATGTTCATAAACAATATAATTTATTTACTATTTATCTTACGATTGAACTACAATAATTTACATTGAAATTTTTTTTGAAATAACTTACTTCCTGGTCGCTGTTCAGGTAACACGGGCATAGGCATTTGACTGAACACATCATCATCATCGTCATCAACGAAGTCTCCAATGACCACTTTGGAAGAATTCATAGGCCTTATTCCTTCGCTTGTACTAGTATCCATCTTAGACGTTTCAAATATGCTTTCTCCTGAATCTGGACTTGTAGTTGCCGATTTTTTACTCGGGCTTTCAGAAAATGCACTAGAAAAATCCAGTTTTCCAGTTTGAGGTCGCTTATGGGACGAAAATAATCCACTAAGTCGACAATTAGATTTTATAGGCCGGGAGAGGCGACCTGTACTGCTTACTGGCGTATTTCCGCCTATTTGCTTATTCGTACTAAGATTCAAAAATGTTTCAGACTCAACGTTTAAACCAGAAGTTTTGTTTTGATTTTTTGCCGTCAGAATATTTCGCTCTTCTAATTGAGTTGCTCGCTGAACAAAAGAATCCTCGTCATTGGGGAATTCTTCGTTTCCACTTGGCTCCGGCAAAACCTCCCTTCCCGACGATTCATTTATTTCCATTACTGGGTTACTGTTGCCAATTTCCATATTTTGCACTAACGCTTGCTTCCGTTTTCGCCGTTCTTCTTTTCGCTTACGCCGTTCCTCTTTCCACTGTGCCCGGTTTGCTCCAATGGATTCTAATTGCTCTAATATATCCCTAACATTCTGCGAAGACGGATCTGGCGAAATTGGTGTCGAAGGTCTGAGCCTCAAGTTAGCCGCTTTCAACACACATGGTGAAATCTGAACCCCTTTAGGAGACTCTGGTATAGGATCTTCAGGAATGGGTATTCCTTCCACTAAAATAAGGAGTGATTATAATTACAAAGAGTAATAATATTTATGCTGATATACAAATTAATTTTCTACACTGAAAATACAAAATAAATACAAAGTATCTAGAAAAAGTTAAGGTTTATACCTAGTTGTCTAACCATACTACATACTCTAGCTTATAATTTGCTAATTAATAATAATTAACAATTTACTCTTAATTTAAATAATAAAAAGAAAAAGTACAATACGTACAATCCTTCAAAGTGTATCCAGCTGGTGGTGAGTACTCGTCCCAAAATACAATTCCTCCAGCAAGTCTTTCTTTGTCAGTCATAGGTGAGAATTCTGATGGACGCCGGCTAACGTACTGTCTATGTTTTTTCCGCTCTTCAAAATAATCCATCCCCCTAGCCTTGTAATAGCTTATAATGTCCGGCTTAGGCGTAGTACTTCCTTCAGAGGTCTCGTCACCTAGAGTAGCACAGTAATAAATTACTGTAGCCAACGACAGATCTTACTCGATCTTAAGCAATTATATCAACTAGGTAAAGAAATGTTTAAAAAAATATGAATGAAAAAACAATTAGTTTGGAATATGAGTAGTTAACCTTCCATTTATATAAACGAACAAATATATGTCCAAGTTCATAAATATTTCATTAAAATTAAAACACTTACTTGACCATCTTTTAGTTTTACAGCTATCGTCAGATTCCGAAGTAGTCCTGTATCCGGTAGCGTATGTAGGAAATTTTAACACTATCTCTCCCATTTTATTTCCTTTCGTACTCTCTGGTTCACGTCGCTTCTGTACGGGCATTGGATTAGGAAGAACGCTTTTAACTAGGTCAGCTGCAGACTTCTTTGGACCTCCATCCAAGTACACTGGCCGTAGTGCGCCGAAACGGTTTGATTGAAATTTTTCTTGAGCATGAGCTACAATTTGATTTATAATTGGGCCTCTTGAATTACTTGGCCGCGCATTGTTGACTATAGCAGCCACTGCAGGTGGCCGTATGAGGTAGTTATCCATCATATTATTATGCTGCTGAGGTTGTCCAACAAATACTTTTTCGTCATTTTTGCCCCCTTTCTTTGACAGATATGGCATTTATTACGAAATAGAAGGATCGTTCAGGGCTTCTTTCTTTCTTTCTGAAGTCTGGTTTTTGCTGCAAAAATTGTATAAAATTGTATATATGTAATATAAATATTAGCAATATGACTTATTCCAAACTTCTAAATTAAAAATTAGTCTAAAAAAATTTCCCCACAAGAATTGTAATTATAATTATTTCATATTAGTTCAATTATCTCTTGGACTTGGATTACTTACCTTCTAAAGTGTGGGGTTCTTCCAGGAAGCCGAAGCCGAAGGTCCAGGAAGCCGAAGCCGAAGGTCCAGGTAGCCGAAGCCGAAGGTCCAAGTAGCCGAAGCCGAAGGTCCAAGTAGCCGAAGCCGAAGGTCCAGGTAGCCGAATCCGAAGTGGCCAGGTAGCCGAAGCCGAAGGTCCAGGTAGCCGAAGCCGAATCCAAAGGTCCGGGTAGCCGAAGCCGAATTTTAGCTTTTCAACAGAAATCATTTGGGGGGTTGCCCCCACCACCATCGGTAGGTGTAGG
>JAQFYC010001184.1:0-38383 GCA_034694165.1 Tomocerus mixtus | reverse complement strand
TAGCACGCAGTTGTTTTGCAAAATACCAAGTTTTTATGGTATAGCGACAAATACATATGAATGTGTCAAGATCCACAGAATGTTAGGAGACATGTTCGGATAGCAACTATCTGTATCTGTATATAATGGATAATAAATTAGTTCTCTAATTGGTAAACACAAATTCTGGCGATAAGATTTGTTCCCACGTTCTGTGGAAAAGCAATAACTTATTTAGTTAATGCGAGGATTGTACAAAATGCGTAATAATTGACAAGGAAGAAAAGATTCAGAAGAAGGCATGCGTTAAGCATGAAAATAGATTCTGAATCAATTCCAATCCAAAGCAAAAAATCCTTTATCACGTAGTCATTAAGTAGAAACAGAACAGAATACAGATGCAGGTTGTTCATATAAAATGTATTGTGTACTACTAGTTCGGGAGTTTAATGAATTTAAAGCTCCCCTTTGTAATTAATTGATAAATAAAAAGTCTCCTGGAATGAAATACCGAATACCTTCATCCTAGCTTAGAAGAGGTATATTATTTTCTTCCAGAAGATAATTATATACATAAAGATGTACGTACTCGTAATGTAATTGTAAGTATGTAAGTATCTTCCTTCAAGGAAATACAAATAGCAACAATGTAGTTATGCTGTAAACTGATGTTTAATAGTTCATGGCTCCGTGTGTGTTCGATGTCGAAAATTAGGGACCTAGTGATTACACTGAATTCTATTGAAAGATTAACATTTTAGGATGATCATCAACTAGGAGGAGAGGGAAGAGAAGAGAACACTATGTATGCAATGTAGCATTCACTATGCATTAAATACCATTGTGTAAGTACAGAAACATATAAGAAGTGTCTAATATACGGTATTTAGTGGATTGTTTACTAGCGGAGATACTATTGTAGGTTGTAGCTATTCCTGTAGTATAGCTTACATTAGGTGCAATACACAGATGTGGGTATTAAGACTTCACAAAAAATGGTCAGGTAGGTAAAGGAAAACTTGAGTTGAGGTCAGTCAGGTAGGTAGACAAGAAAGACAGACTAAAGGAGGTAATAGTGGATAATATGTGGTAATAGAGACTTACATAATGGTAATAGAGACGAAACGGAGTGAGTTATTCAAAAGTCAAACTTGGGTGGTCTGGCATTGCATCTCCCTTTAGTTCTGTCCAACGTCCAAAGTCCAACCAACAATTCACAACAACTCACATTCAGATTAACAATAAGTAATAGTAAACCCGGAGGAAGTCCGTGCCGTGTCCGTTTATAGTTGTAGAGTACAAATATGTACAATAAGCTAAAGCTTTATTACTTCCATATGCATACAGTGTACTGTACAGCTTCATAAACCTTCACATTTTGTCTGTCTTCATTTACTGGAAATCTTTTTTCCTATATATAGATCAGTTTTATTACAATTGATGGGGGAGCCACGCCAAACCAGTAAAAACGAGATGTGAAAAAAAGTAGTCAAAATCCTAAATATTCTCTCACTCATTCTTATCATCTCGTACTCCATGAAAATTCATGCTCGCTTCCATTTCACGGTCTAAACTTTGATTTGAGATACATATTAAATAGTACATACATTATATCTAGTACACTTTGGGAATACTTATGAACTGCAGTAAGTAAGATGAGTCACGTCATTTCACGACAAAAAATCTCTAGCTGTCTGTCTACGTTGAACGATTGTGAGTTCTAGCTGCCTTGTCACTGCCACTGGTTATTTTACCAGTGGATCTGAATTTAAATAATTAATGTTTCACTGCTAGTGCTAGTATTTGTATATTTAGCCTTAGGTAATAAGTACTAGCTAAGAATGAGAATTAAATTCCTTTAAATTGATAGCATGTAATTATTCACTCAAAAATCCGTCACGTCCAAAGAATGCCGAAACTTAAGACGTCAGAAATAAAAAAGTTTCTGTCAAAAATATGATTTCATTTTTTTCATTCATGTGGCCGTGGCATGGCATGAGAAAATATATGTTTCTGGTTGATTGAAACTAATTTGTATTGTTTTTCTATCTAAGAATACAATGCAGCCTTCCTAAAAGGCAAGGTATTCAATTTAGAGACACGATATTATGTATTATGAAGCTGTTTATAACCAGAAGCTCTTTTTGAAAGAACTGTGTGACACACATTCAAGACTTTACGTTTACGTATGTTCAACTAAATAATAACAATACCTACTTATTTTTCCATTGGAATACCGAACCGATGTTCAAAGTTGAGATTCTTGTTTATAATACATACTAGATACGTAATGTCATTTACTTACATAACTGTGCCTACTTCTTATATAACAAGTAGCTGTAGAGAATTTACGGAATTTTAGGAAATGTCGATTGAGTTGGGGCGTGACTTGTGAATTCTCACACGACAGTTACTATTACTTTTACTATTTCTGTTGGTTGGCTTGGGTTTGGATTGTATTTGTATTTGTGTTACGTGTACGTGTAAGGAAGGTGGCATTTTTATTTTATCTTTGTAAAAATGTAACGTAATGTTACGTATTCCTTATTATGTCGTCTTGTCTCTATAGTAGTATGTAATACTGCGCATACGTTGTTAGTATTGTTAGCCTGAGAGTGACAGTACATGCATTTGTAGTAATGATACAAGTATTACAATATTACGTTTACGGTAAGACGGCAACAGGTACGGAAACCTTTTGTAACCTAAATAATTATAGGAGTTGAATTGAGTCGTCTTCACATTCCCTCCCTGCCCTACACTTTATTTTACTACTTTCTTCATAAGCACCATGTTACAGAAAATTCACATAATAATAATACATACGCACGTTTAAAATGCATCAATGGATATAATGCCTTTTTGTATTGTATTGTATTTCTCTACGTCTACGACTGAAAGTAAGTTCCTCCTCTATAGGTTACTTCCACAAGATTGTATCTTTATAGTTCTTCACTGTGTAGGAGCAAATACCTATAAAATGCAATATATATGGTTAAAATTTAAAAGTAAATAAGGTAATTTTATAGCTTTGTCATATTTGCTAGGATGAAGCAGTAATATTGTTACGTTTACGTTGAGGAAAAGTCATTTGCTCTTTAATAAAGAGACAGTGTGGTACTTGATGTTATAATAATGTGAGAACTGAACAATAGTTCACATTTTCTTTCTTACCGTTACATAGTATTACAAGTTTACGAGTTTTATAACTTGCATTGCATAATAATAAATATGCAACTGAACTAAACTAAACCAATTCTCTGCGTTAATTTTTATGTCTACTGTATAGTATGAACTAAAATATAACAAACGTTGAGCGTAGAACTTTTTGTGCTGGTTTTAGTACATACAAAAATATAATAAGACTCCTTTTTCCTTCTGAGGAGAATTATTTAGTCAAAGGGTTAGCATAGCATTGCGCTTGATTAAATAGCCTGTCTCCTTTATGGATTTGTTTTGTCTGTCTGTGTGTCCGTCTGTCTGCTTGCTGCATAACTCAAAAATGGTTTGAGATATCGACTATTGAGGTTCCTCCGGTGACACCATGGAAAAATCTGGTCAATCTGCCACACCCTCTCGGAATTATGACTCCGCCCCCCCCCCATTTTTAAAATTGCAACATATGGCAAATAATGTATTGTTTGAAAGCTATTGTCATTAGAAATACAATTTTCACTTTACCCCAAACATGGAGTAACTTGAGATTTAATGAAAATTTAATCACCATGATGACCTCCGTGATAATCACACTGATAAACAATGCAATTAATTTGAAAACTTGGCAATACATGCTATTTTTCTGCAACGCTTGCCACCGTTTATTTCTTTTTCAAATTGATAAAGAAAATATTTATAGGAAAGATGAATAATAATACGCTGCAGTACGAATAATGATGCAAACTTAAGATGTACTATTATTGTTTATTTTACCATTTGCTTCTTTTAAGGAGTCAATTAAAGTACGTTTGGAGTGATGTACAACTGTTTTGTGTTATTATTAAATAAAAAGGAATTCTCACATAGACCATAGGCACAACAACACGAAAGATAGACAGAGGTCTTTCTTCCCATTTTTATGTAGGCTGACTTCTTTGACATTTCATTCAGTTCCCCTTTAAACTAATATTTTTCTAAGCATCCACAACCCAACTTCCTTTCTTTCTTCTGACAATTTCATTTTATGGTAAATCATAATATGAATGTGCGTAACTAAAGAAGTTGTCCTACACGCCTTGTAGGGCAGAAGATTATATTTAGCTTTACCGCTGGCCATCAAAAGTGAAAAAAAAACAGTCAATTGTCTTCCTTAAAAGCATAAGCAACTAACTATATACATAATGTAACAAAGATAAAATTCTGTTTCTGTACCATTTAGGAAACCTAAATAGCTTTTTAAAAGTATGGCAAGTATGCATATCACCCTATCTACTTCTATTGCTGGTTCCTTATACCTATATAAACTAAACTGCGTAGAGATACTAAAATAATGACAACAGATTCCCCCAAACCTACTTCACACTAATAATCTTTTCTGAACTTTTCGTGTAAAATGTGCATGAAATTAAATATAATTCGCTTGTATTTTGGATAAATGATTTGAGTGTGTTCCTGTGTGATTTTGTATCTAATAATGTTTTTTTCTTGTGCAGGTATATTTCAATATTCGACAGTTGACAGCATCACAGTATTTACCTCATTGAATGGAAATGGGATCAGAGGAACGGTAACGTGGGTGCAGGAAGGAGCAGGGTCAAAAGTCACCGCTCTTGTATCCCTTGAGCAGTTGTCTCGCGATCCTGTTGAATACTCGTGGGCCGTTCATGAATTCCCAGTCAACTATGGAACGAATCCAGGTTCAAGATGCGATAAAGCCGTACTTGGAGCTCAGTAAGTTAAAAAAATTATATTTCCCGACAAAAAATGTAATACTTTGTACTTTTGTACAGTTAATGGAATGAGCCAAAAAGTTTCCGTATGATTTTTGCCGTAAATGGGTTCTTTGACTAGAGTTAGTAGTTAGTATGTAATCTGTCAGGATTTGCATGCACCTTTTATAATCTCTATGAATGCATACACTTCCTCAACAGATATATTAGGTCATGCCAAATATAAATATATTTTTAACTAGAATAGTTATGGTTATTCTTATTATGCGTAGTTGGAGTTGGATTAGTCTCGCAACCAGGAGGCATGAAGTATTGAATATTCAAGAACAGTTGTGCAATAATTTTTGACAGGCAGTAGAGACAACGTTAACGCTTTACAATGCAATGCAATTGTAACGCAATTTTTTGCAATTTGTCTTAAAGGAACGTGTACTCTATTAGTAATTGTATTTCTGACTGAAGTCAAGGATAAAAATGAGAATTATTTAGAGTAAAAGTTGTAATTCCTAAATAACAAGCAAGTTGTGCATAAAGTGTAAAAATATGTAAGGAAGGTAAGATTATATTGTACGCATATTGCACACTTTTCTGAAACATCTCAATATACTAAGTACTTACATATCTGTACATTAACTAAAAAAGAGCTTACAAAATTACAAGAATTAGACACGATTGAATAATAGCCTAGGTAATGTCTACATTATTATGATAGGTACAAGCCGAACTAGCACTACAAACCTTTCAGTTTTGGCGAAGTGTGAAGGCTCCTCATAAAGATGTCAATGGGTCCATAAAATAACAAATTAAATTCCCCTGTGTGTTTTTTGCTTACAGAATTCTAAAATTGGATGTGATCTTCGGGAAGTTGACGTTACCGACTGAGTCGACAATAATTCTCACATCTGATCGGTTCAACCTGACTGGAGCGGATGGGATTTGGTCTCACAGTTTGGTTGTGACAACGAGGGGTCAGAGCACATGTGGCACAATTGATGTATGTTCTTTTATTTTACTTATTGTTAACGTTTGTTTATTTGGGCCGTTTTTTATACCTCAGCTCGGCCATTTTAACTAGTATGTAGTGGGAAAAATATTTAGAGTGCTGAATGTAAAACATGGGATCATTCAAGTCAACGTAGTAGATCGCCGTAACTTACTTGTAGGTATGTTTAATGAAGACCATAATATTATCCTTGAGCTTAGACTACAAAGGAGTGTGGAAGAACTATGAGCACGATACAAGGATCCGATTACTGATTAGGAAAGTTAATCTCCGACAAAAGTAAAGCAATTCTCCAGACAGATCAAGTTCTTGGCTTGGCTTATCTTCCTGATTACACTACATGCGTCTCGCAATCCATTTCCATAAACGATACAAACGATTCCATGTCTATCCATTTACTTATGGGCTATAGGCTATAGGTATGAGATATTACACTAATGCATACCAGCCCATTGCAGTTACCTATTACCAAACGCGGTAATAGTTCGAGCTAAACATTTGATTTTGTAGATGTTATTTTGTGTTACCTTACACCATGTACATAGAATGTAGATATTTAGCGTTACATGCAAAGGCTCTTAACTTATGAGAAAGCATTATGAGGGGCCGAAGGATTAACTTGGATTTGGATTGGATAATCAGACCAAAACTATATCTCCATTAACTTGTCTTCCCATTTACTTTAACTTATATAATACAAAAGATAATCCGCATTACACTCTCTATAATCTGCAATAAATAGTTGTAGTTTCGCTGTATATTTATGTAGGCATTACAAAAGTGTAATTATGCATCACATCACACAGAAAAACAGACTGGCAGTACATTTAAGCAATAAACAATGATTAAATTCATTATCTACTATCTCTTAGTCATTATATGGAGTAATTTAATGTTAAACTTAAATTAACATAGGCTGGCACTTATTTTTCAATGTTGATTGACCACTCAAAAATATTTGACGTTCCAAGAAAGGAAAGAGTGCTTTGCCGACAGTGTAAATAAGCTGTAGTCAGCCTGCCATTATATATGTGCAGATTTTAAACATTTTGGTTTTTCATTTAAGAGGAAATTAATTTTTCTTAATGGTTACATAAGCGAACCAATTTGGTAACTAACACGCATATCAATGTAACGAATTTAAATGCGGAATGAATTAAATGATTCTCTAGATAGTGGGGAAAGATCAGTCAAATAATGAATAATTACATTCCTAGATAGCAACAGAAGAATTAACTAAAGGTTTCAAGAGTTGTGCTTTTAAGTTGCCCAACTATTATAATTAGATCAGATATAGTGAACTAAAAGGGAGAGGCACGACAAAAGAAAATGAAGATGAACTATAAAATTCAAATTAAATGTTTTCTTACTAAGGAGTCCAATCTCATTTAAGTCTCAATGTGCTCTACAGACAAAGTTTTGAATTAATTTCATTTCTATAATGTGCAACCTTATTTATAGGAATTTATATATTGTAGTTTTTTTATTTTTATAATGCGATCTTCGTAGTTCAGTTGGAAGACCATATTACAGCAATGCAAAGTGTTAATAATGCGTGGGGACAGTATATTAATGAAGTATTGAATTTCGTGAAGAGGGTTAATTTGTATGCAAGAAAGAAGGGAGTTCCCCATCCCCGTTTTTATTACGCGTGGATTATTAACAGACTAAAATGTGTTGATTGCAGGCCGAGGCAGAGACCCGTTTCGGAGTGGCTCATTTCACACGTCCTATGGCTGGGAGTGTATATTTCCAAACACTTAACGACCCAGAAGGTTTAACCACTGCCATATTCAGCGATATCTTTCATGTCAATCAGGACCGACCTGCCGCTTCTGATCACTCCTGGAAACTTTTCATTACCGACTACAATGCAAATAGCAAAGGTAAAACCCTTTTTTATTTCCTTCTGAAATGGAGAGTTGTATATTAACACACTTAGCAAGCTACCTACTTAAATACAGAAACAACTATACAACCTACCGACACATTACTCCCCATTCTAATATTTCGTCCTCAGTATCCATTCTTTTTACCTAATATCAGTATATCAGTAATAGTAGTGTCTCTTTACTAACATAAAACCGAATGAGATAAATGATTTTGACGTTTATACTATTGGCATATTGGTTCAGACGTAAATAAGTTGCACTAATTTTAAAACAGCCTTTTTATAAGTAAATCGAACACCTAGCTTTGTTTATTGTAGTGTCAATACACTAGGTTTCTTGTCAATAATAAGGAAGAGATCAGATATTTTTTATTTGCTATAAAATCATCACAATAACCGCAATTGAATAAGATGTTTTCATGATTTTTGTAATGTATTGTAAACGTGAGAATTTAACAACTTGAGCCTGTCTGTACAGTCCAGGTCATATCTGCAAAACCTACTCTCATTCTTTAATGTTATGTACTATGTATGTACGTGGAACAAAACACTCAAAGTCGTATATTTTTGTGAGAAGTAATTCCATCCATTTATGGTAGTCCAAAATTTATGTATTTCTTAAACCCATCTTCCTTTCCTACTTAATTGACTTCAAATTTTTACTTGATATAGTCCAGTCTTCCACAGAAGATACTCCACGCATACAAATTCATATAAACAACACACAAGAGTAATTCACATTATGCACAATAAATAAATAGTTTACTAGGGAACTACAGAACATACTACATATTAGTTCTTTTACGTATTCCCAGGTGTCAAACTCTTTCTGAATTATTCCTACAGGTGACTTACTAATTTACTATTAAACACTAATCTCTGGTATTAAGGTTTCCTCACAAATAGTTTTTGCCAAAAGGATGAATACTCATCACATCACATTAGTTATATTGTCACCGTCAAAGCCTACGTGCATATTAGTTACTTATCATGCTTAGTTAAGAATTATCTTAATTTCAGTTATTTATTTAACAAGTATAGCGGGATAATCATTATATTATGTACTGTAAGATGAAGCTATTGGATGAATGTGTGTAGCAGGTAATACGGATAGCTACTAAATAATATTGCACAGTAGTTATGTATGTAGGTATGTATGATGCATATACTAGAAGAAGATTGTTACTAATAGTTAGTGTCTGATGAAGAAATGTTTAGTAAATTACTGACAAGTTGTAAATGTAAAAAACCCATGTAGAGTAGACAGAAAATTGTTGGGTTGCGATGTAAATTGTAATATGATATGGTTCTTACCAAAAAAGTGAAACATAGTAGACAGCTCATAAAATTATATTTTTTTAGCTAATAAAGATCACATTGCACTTGCACTAGCTGCGCTCTGCGCGCTAGGAAAAGTGCAAAGCTGCTTATGTAGTTAACTGCACGTGCAGAGATATTATTTTATTAGCAGTCGCTCGTAGCTTGTACTGGCCGATAAAAAATTTCTACTAAATATAATATTATTATTGTACATTTGTACATTTGTAGAAAATACTTATTGTTAGCATTTAGGTACTTATGTGAGAATAAATGTAATTCGCACGTCTATGTAATCTCTTGGTAGTAGGTTTGAAATGGAAACTGTACTAAAATACCAGTACCATTGACTAATTTACCAAAAGCGTCTTATAACAATTGCCAAAGGAAATACACAATAACAGCTTCATACACGCTACGCAGTCAGAAATTTCTTCACTTCACACACAAAAAATATTTTGGGGAGAATGCGCCACATGCATTCTTACATGTCTTTTGCCTAAGTACCTGTACTTAAGTTTGTCTCCAATTTTGTTCTTTAATGAATGCGTTTATAAGAATCCTTTCGTTACCGACAAAGTAACGGTTTAGCATTAGATTACTATCTGTAGGAAATATTTCGTCACACTACTAATATAGATGTACACATCTTTTGTGGGGAAAATAATAATGGCATTTTAAAATGATACACATAAAATAAATAAATATTTGGATACAAATTCAATTGGTTACACTTTTCCTAATTGAACGTAAACATTATTGATATGGAATTGTTAAAATTGGTATGGAATTTCTTTAATAAATGCACACTTATTCCATTGAATACTAAAGCAAAATACATTTTTTCGTTTATCAGATGAAGGAGACTGCAACACTCTTCAGCTTTTGTGGGATCCCGATGCAAAGCAAGGTGCCAGTAGTTGCTCTAAAACAAACCCGGACGATTGTGCTGCTGGTGATATGACTGAAAAACATGGAAAGATCAGAATTGGAGCAAGGCAATCAGTTTTCTCAAGGAAAGTGTATGTAGACGCATCTATGCCTGCAATTCCCTATGGCGGAAGAAGAAAGCTTTACGTCGTTATTTTCCATCCAGATAAACCTGACACAATTGTTGGATGCTCCAAAATTCAGAAGGTATAATTTCTTGTTGCATTTAAATTTAAAGAATAGAACTATTAGCAAGCTTCTTTAATTTTGGATTTGTGCCATATTATACTTATTAAAAGCAATCATGTTACTAGTACTCACTATCTGTATAATTGAGAACATACTATTTCTTAGCAAAGGAAATTATAGTCATCATTGGCAAATCTTTGTCGCCATTGGTATCTTAAATAGTAGAGCTAACGACAAATAAAAGTAGAAGTTTACCTACTTTTCAGTAGTGGGTGTAACGGTAACATTTGTAGATGTGTACCTGCTAATATGTATTTGTACAAGAATTATTTTCCTACAATTTCCACAATGATTCTGAATTCTGTGCGTTACTACGTACGTATCATTATATTTTATTTGTTCGCACATTATTCAAAGAATCATTAGGGACCTTTGTATTATACAATCTACAGCACATTTATTATTTTCTTTGTAGATTACATAGCTATATAGCCCTTTTAGATAACATTATGGCTACATACAATATTTGCACACTTATAACAATTTTGTAAGACATACTAATTTTATTGCAAACGAAAAGGACATTTGCTGTTTATTAGTTGTATCTGTATCTGAATTACCTCATTACACGATTTTCTAAAATGTGGAAGGATTACATAGACGCAATGACTTTTTGCAATAATTTACAGGAAAAATGCCCATTATATTATCAGTAATTGGGTAAATACATTGCAGTATTAGTATATTATGTGCAAATATTTATGGTACTAGGTAGTAGGTGTAACTTAGATATAATTAATAGAAAATGTCTGCATCCATTAAGAATCAGAATAAATAAGATATCTGTGAATTTGCAATGACATACATAATTACGGTACAGGAAGGTTTCTGTTTTGAGATTATATATTCGCTAAGAATACTTACTTTTTTAATCTTATTGGGTGATGTTGATAATTCGTAATTTAATTAGTGCAGAGAAAAGCATGGACAAGTTTAAATAATTTATAAATGCAGACATATTAGTATCGTTTTATATTGTATGGGACATTCCCATTACATTAGCCATGCGAAAATGCAGGTAGCATTATTAATTTGACTTAACATTACATATTACTAGTACACATAAATTATTTGTATCAATATAAGAGCTTGATCTAGTTTTAATTTGCGATTTCTCAAGAAAGGCAATGCTAATGCTGTTCTAACAACAAGTAACAGATAGTAGGTAAGTAACTAAACATAAGTGTATATACTGTGTTATGTAGTATATTGTATTTGTATTTGTGATACACTGTAGAAATAGTAGCGACATGTAACAGACAGTATAAGTGAACGATAAGAAGCAGGTTATCGTTGATGGTCATCAATGTATTTTGTATTATTATAGTAAGGCACTAAGGTGAACAGTAAACTATGTAGGTATTGCTTGTGTCTGTAATATTTAACCAAAGCAAAGCTTATTCACAACAACACAACCACAACATCATCATAAAGGATAGTTAATGTAAGTTTAATTGTGTGTAGTTTTTCCATAATACTGTGAATTATGGGAAAGTGATATTATTATTTGTATCTCACGAAGTCGCACGTTGCTTCGACAGAAGAAATTACACAATGAAACTTATGTAGACCTGTAGACTAAGCTAATATCCATTTCGGCTCATTTTTTGCATTTGTTCAAGGCAGGGAAATTGTTGTTTTTGTTGCACAATAAATTATCCAATATTATAACTAAGCGTTATAACTGTAGGTACTTTTTATGACATAAACACACAGTGTAGTGTTTTGTTAGCTAAGCTACCTACTACACTGAACTGATTATAGCAAGTATGAATGTATTTACAGATGAGAACGTGACAATTTTTATTTTCTTGTCGATAATGTCTTACAACTAAATAGTTGAGCATTGAATGCCATATTTTATGTTAAACTTAATTTACTCTGAATGTTTAACAAAAGCTCAATTCTGTCCATGTATTTTATTATGTACCTAGGTACATAGTTAAGTAGAAGAACTGGATTACATGGGTATATTTTATATGCATGACAACCTATAGTCAGGATTTATAAAGGTTTGTTATAGTAAGAACTTATAAATGTTTAGCTTGCAAAAAGTTAAGTAAGCTTAAAATATGTTTACAGTTTTCCGTATACATTTTTTTGATAATACCTGAGTACTACTACTTATTTTATACATGGATATATTTATAATTTATAATTGACAAGGACATATGAATAAAATATAAAATATTCCAGATATTAAACTAGTGCGCTGTTTAATATGAGAGAATATATTTTTATTATGGAGTATATAATAAATAAATGCTATAATTCTCATCTATTTGAATTGACAGATACCACCCAGAAGAGCAATAGCCCTCGTAAATGGCCACGGAGCTAAAGTCAACTTTACATTTGTCCAACCGTCACCATTCCATCCTACGACAACTTATATCACAGCGAGAAACTTGAATTCAAGAGCTGGAAACTTTCATGTTCACATACTGCCCAAGACGCCTAAAATGAAGGTGAGTTTTTTATGTCAGCTAAATAATGCTTACATAGGTAAATGAATGGAAAAAGGTAAGGTAAAAGGAACATGTATTCTATGTTTACTTTGGTAAACAACGTTTGAATATGAGAATACATTGAAAATTCTTAAGAATAAGGACGCAGGTAATAATTAGTGTGGTCAAGTATGTGCACTTTCTTTGGGAAGTTTATTTAAGTGCCTTGGTCTGATGTTTACTAACTTTTACATAAGTTGCATCTTTCCATTATTATACATGATATTGTTTGTTTTGTTGTGCATATCATTATTATATACCACTATCACTCAATCTATCATATTATACAGTATACTTTATATACAACTAACTTTCTTTTTAAATCTTGAATCAAAATGAGATAGATTGAAGTATTAGATAGTCAGCTCACTTTCAACTAACCACACTACTATTTTTTAGGAATGGATTACTGTCATTGCATCACACAAGTAAAGTAAACACTTATTACAGAGTAAATAGGTACTTCCCTATGTGTGTAGGATATATTATGTTAGTATAATGAAAAACGTTCTGTATGAAAAGCTTGATTGACTCATTCAATCTCATCTAAGCATAAGTAATGCTAACAGATATATCAATACAATTACCTGCAAGATAAATCGTAATTGTATACTTTTACATATTTCCTTATACTTTCTTTGTATTACAGATATACTAGTGTATATAAATACTTACATATTATATCCTTTTTCATTATTGTATTAATATACTTTATAGATAGTATACGGTTGGAGCTTAACAGTTTTGTTTTTTAGTATTTCTCTTCCTCTGTTATATACACAAAACGACAGGGATTATACTTTGCCCATTGAAAAATTATGTGCAGAGAGAATATAAGCTCGAATGGATGTATAAGTCATTTTAATGAAAAAGATTGACAGCTAAGCCGTAGTTACAGTCACAGGGTATATAAACAGTCTAAATTCCACGTAAAGAGTCTTACGTTAAATGAAAAGATGAATTATTCATAATATATGTAGATTGAAGATTTGTTTGAATTTGCTAATTGAGTTGATAGAAATGTCGGAGATTATTTATCTTCAGACAATTGGGAACATCGAAACATCTAAATACAAATATTATATGATATGTACAGATGAGGATAATAATGTATTGTATGATCTTGCTAATTTCAGATTGGAGAACCGATTTGCAGCATAACAGCCGGTCATTGGAATCCTTATCAGGTCAATGTAGCCAATTACCCTGCAAATGGTGCTGGAACAGATGACCAATTTGAGGTTAGTTATTTGTAATAATCTAGTTTCTATTTTGAGACTTTTGTCTAAATAATTGCGTATATTGTGCCTTTATTCTTATAATTTACCAATCCAATCATTTTATGTTTTAGTTGGGCGATTTGAGTGGAAAATATGGATCCCTGTCTAAACTGGACAATGTTACCAGTAAATATAATGATGAGAATTTGCCTTTGTTTGGGGTTAACACAATTGTTGGACGCTCAATTGTCATTCACAAGTACGAAATAATTTTTATATTTTTCCTCTGCACTTCCTATGTAAATACATCTTGCAGTAAAGGATACAATGCTCCGCTTATTAATCTCCTTGAGATATTTTTTATTTTTCATAAATCTTTTCAGAAGGATGCATGAATTTGTTAATGTTTAGCGAACAGATTTTATAACATTTCCAATTTGACTATCTTGACTAAACTTTATGCGTTATCGTACATTTTGTATATTAAAGTGAATATTTACTTACCTACATGATGTACATGCTTATGAGGAATATCAACAGTTTCACGCTTCCCTAACTGACGAGTTGGCTACGTAATGTCAAATAAATGAAAGTACATGCCTAGTAGGTACCCTATATTATAAAGTATGGGCTCTCTTAGGTTTTATCATGTGGATTTGTTATTGTGGTCTATGTCACCTCCTTCACATGACTGGCTTTACCTCAACACTTAATTCAATAATGCATCTCTAATCCAAATTCAATCTATATACAAAAAATTAACCACATCCACCTGTCTAAATATTAAATGCATTACATCCATCCATTATATTCCACACCTACTACAAAGATATCTAGTCAATAGTCAATGCAATGTAATCAAACCACATCAAGCCACGCCAAATTCCATGAATATAATGAATGAACATTATCGTTATCACAGTGAACGAGTATACAAACATAATAGACATATAGGTACTACACTACATACATTAATGATGATCATAGAGTAATATAATGCTAGGCGATTTATTCTTGTAAGAAAGAACAGAACATGACATCGTAGCTACTATAACACTTTATTTCTTTGCCTTTATTAGATACGACATGACATATATTATATCACATGCGTAGGTATAAAAGAAGAAGTTTTTAATAATAGGGTTCTTGTAGTTGTAGTTGTAGTTACATGAATAACTATTGAACAACGGAGACCTGCATGGTATTACCAACTTATAAATACCAAGAGCAGACCAAAGTAGTATATTAGAGGGGATACAGAACCTAGGGACATCAAGGCAAGGATATATATAGTTAATCATAGAAAAGAAAGTGAAGGATGGATGGTTGCAAAATACTATTATTGTCCTAATCGAGAATCGAATGCATCCATCCATTTAAAAGTTAAAGTAAAATAAAAGAGCATCCAAGCGAGAGAAACTATTTTCGTTAAAAGCAACCGTGACTTGAATACATATTATTATTTTGGCTTATCTCATCCAAACGACTCCCTTAACTTACGACATCACACCAAATCACAGTAAACTGGCTACTTAATTATAGGAAATGCGTTTTAAACCATCATTGCTATTTAGTTACTTATTTTGATTCTCTGATGTAATAGTCTTGAGAAAAATTTCCGAAAATCGTAAGTGGACATTTTATATACAATGGTAAATAATAGAAACCTATATTTAATGGCAACACGCACAAACTTAAAGATTTTAACGCTATTTCGATAAATCGTGAATGGTTGACAGAGAATCTTGAGGAATGCATTGAAGTGGAGCGGAAGTTGTTTTATAGTAGTCATAGCATAGGTAGTAGCTAAAAGCTAATCAAAGTTTCAAAGTTTCAAAGTCTAAGTGAATGTATAGCATATGTATCCGTTCTGGGTTTCTTATACGATAACCATTAAGCCTTAACTGTAACTGAAAAAAATTTGTGTTTCAATGGAAAGAGGCATCCTTATAAGGATTTTAGTTGCTGTCGCTTAAAGAAATCCCTTACGTTAACATTGCCATTCGACAAGACAAGTCAAGATGCATGAATATAAAGAATTCGAGTTGGTTGTAAGTTGACTTGACGTTGAGTTGACGTCACTGTTTATTGTGTTATTAGTTACTTACTACCGTAGAGATAATGAAGGATATGATGCGTGAATGTGTGTCAAGTTAAATTCAATGTTGCATGAACGTTTTATATCGGTATTGTAATAGTAGGCCAGACTAGTAATTATTCACCTAACTCTAACTTACATTAGCTCACTGTGTGACAATAGTGACAGATGTAATAGTGCGTTTGCATTTTGAATTTTGAATCCCATTTCACTCCACTAAGACTAATCATAAGTAGCAATTACGCTTTGGGCAAAGATTCCTTTTAACTTTTTAAATTTTTTGCTTAAATTGCATTTAGCAAAAAGCTGTTAGCTAATTATGTGTAAATTATAGAATTAAATTAGCAATGCTTTTATGATTCATGAATTATTTAATTTTGAACAGGGATTTGGACGGAAGCAGATGGATATGTGGAAACATAGAGAACATGAAGGAAATGATCGTAGCCGTCGCCCGGTTCAAGTATCCTCTTGTGGGCTCAATGTTCTTCATGCAAGAAGCCAACAACCCATTCTCAGAAACCAGGTTGGTACTTTAATTACTAATTAGCCACTGAACATTAGCACGTCCTTTAATTATCTCCAATCAACCTACTAACTAAACAATAAAAGCATCAAACCTAAATAAGTATTTTACATTGAAGGAACTTCATACTATACAATACTTAATAATATACTAGCTAGCTATATTGCTAATTTGCAAGTACAATGGAGCAGTTAATTTTCGCTAGAAATTGCACCATTATGCGACTATATCGTTAGCAAGCCCTATATTATGAACAATATTATTTAATTTATATCTATTGGTTATACCCATTTTATGTCGCCCACCTAAATACTAAATATTACTCTGTATTTATCTTCCCTCAAAGTAAATCTAAGACAAATAATTAAACATTTATTTAGTCAAACTTGCAATTAAATCATGCAGACCAGGATAGAAAACAAACTGCTCTACTAAAACTCATGTAATCAAGTGTTACATGGAATTTAGTAAGTAATTTCGCTATTGTTTACCAAAACAAATTACAAGGCTAATCGTAAGAAATGCAGTCTTGTGTTTTATTTATCGCTTAGCTTATTTTCAATGGGATCGTAAAACAATGCGAGTAAATCCATGGGATAATTACCACCTCGCCTACATTAAAATGCATAATACTGTGTACAGTGCAAAATAAATCTCAAATTGAATATTGAATGAAAATTCTTACAATACAGAGTTATTATTAACCCTATGTTAATCGACGGCTATTATGTGTTAATTCTGTGTATGTTATGCAAGCCTAGTTATTAGAATAATATGGAGACTGAATCAAAAACCGTTCCCTTGTTTACCTACACTAACAAGTTTAATTATGGTACAGAAAGAGACAATGTTGTCATTTGCATATACCTACTAGTACATACAATTTGTAAACAATGCGTAAAGAATTTCAATTGAAAGCAATAGTGGTCTTCAATTCAATCTACAAATAGCCTACGAGTTCAATAGAACTTAATTTCATTTCAGCCAGCATTAAATTACCATTTTAGAATTAAATAGCAGTGCATCAAAGAAGGTGTTAACTAAAAACACAAATATAAATTAAAACAAAGAACAGTTAGGTTACGTATTTATTGTTAACGCACTTAGTTTAGATTACGTTATATTAGTAGAACCTACAACCTACTAGTAAAGGTAATATCTTAAATTATATTATTTAACTCTAACATGTAAGTAGTTAATGTATTAGCTTTGCTGCTAAAATTTAATTGTAAAACTAATGAGCATTATTTACAAATCAAAAGGCAAGAAATTGACATCAAATCCCTAGTCCCATCACGAGGAAGATACACTTCTAATGTTTATAGTTTTGCATTAATTGCGTTCTTGGTGTGACATATTCATATCCATTCTCACTGAAACATTTACGGTATCTACGTATTTTACATGCACATTTATTCACAATGCATTTCCCACGCCTGTTGAAACAATGGAGAATTATTCTCACAGTTGGTAATAAAGTACCTACTATAAAAATGAACCTTTACGTGATTTCATATACCACCTATGTGTATTTCTGTCTACAATTCATTATATTATTACTATAACAAGGTATATTTAATGAGATAGAAAATTTATACGTTGTTGTGATTGCAATTTTATTAAGGGTTTCTTTATAATAATTAGCATTTTATCTATTTTTATGTTTGATCATTCATAACAGAGATTTACGTACTAATATACAATGAAGTACAGTTAGCTCGTAGTAAATAGGATCAGTATTGACTTGGTCTGAGTTTTTCTAAGTAAATAAACCGATAGACATAAATATTTTTATACAACACCCACAACACTTTTTAAATTTTTACCCTCGAGTATGTACTGATACATTGATATAGCTAATAGCGAATTACAGTCCTATCACAATAACCATAGTGGTTAAAAACGTCATACATATGTATGTCTAACGTATCATACATTTGCTAGTGTTTTGGGAGATAGTTTAATAAAAATGCATTCTGTATGTATATTTTGTAGAAAAATCTAAAGATCATTATTCTAAGTAGTTGATGTAGTATAAATATTAGTAAAATACAGTACACCTTCTATACCTATACAACAATGAATGGCTTAAAGAGTAAACAAGGATAAGGAATTGATGAGGAGCTAATTAAATAAATATTTTTCCAAAAACTTTTTAAACAAATTACGATTTATGTTTTATAAATTGTAATTGATAGAGATTTGGTACACGTAGGTATATGATGAATAAATCTTTAATTTGTGGTCTCGTTGTTTTCACTAACTTAGCATTTTCATCGATGGACTACACTACAGCGACGGCTCTAAAAATAACACATTGGACCATCAATGGGGTGTCTATTCAGGAGAAATTACCAAAGATTACTATGATTGGCGTAATCGATGCATGAGTGCAGGAAATAAGTACAATCCTTACAGGGTAAGAGATGCTCTACTTTTAAAGTGGTTAACTAATCGCTCTAGTTTTTAAAGGTTTGCTGAACACAGAACTGATTTCATTATTAGGTCAGCACTGAATCTCGTGGCTATTCAGACTGTGGCCCATCTAGTCCTTTCCGTTGTGAACTTGGAGACCTGAGCACAAGACTTCAACGTCTTACCGTTTCAGGAACAAAAAGTCAGGTTGTGTACACAAAAAGATTTTTCACAGATGTCAATCTACCGCTCTCCGGAAAACACAACATCATTGGAAAAGCTGTCACCATCACAGACGAAATTCATCCTATTCATCGTGGAGACAGATTGGCATGTGTCAAGTGAGTTCCTACATTCATACAACTTATTTTCACCTAACTGCATACACCAGTAACCCAATTCTTCATTAACCAGCTTTTTAAACTTCAGATTGCGAAATTAGAAGTAAGTATAGAATTTTCGCACTGAAGATGAGTGTGTACTTACGGGGTAATCATTTCAGTTAGCTAATGTAACAATAAGTAAAAAGATTTTCTTGTCAAGAATCCGTATGTGCTTTGCAATTACAAAAAGAACATCAACATCAACTTCAGCTATTACATTACAGCAGGAGGATGACACAATTTCTAAAACACTTCTTGTCTGCGGCTACATGTCAAAATTCTTTTCGAAGCACATTTTTTACACATTGACTAATTGTGGGTATTTATTTGACAAGCATGCAACATCAGAGAGCACTGACGAAATGAGTGAATTTGAATTATACCCTTGTCATCATTTTTTAGTAAAGGTTTTAGCAATTTCATATACTAATACGTTGAAGTATTTACACAGCTAGGAATGCATAAGTACTCAACGTCACTTCACTGCACGTCATGGAATTAGGTAACTTGATCTCAAGTTTTAAGAGATTGGTAGATAATTGGCAGTACTTGTATATACAAAGCATGAGTATTAAGATTTGCATCAATGTAGTAAAAACAAATAAACTCTAGTCAGGATGATTTTCTGCAGCGCAGTGCAAAGACCACCAATGAAGATGAAAATTGAATAATTATTCGTACTTACACAAGATAACCGAAAGATAACGATATGCAGGGAATCGATATTATATAACTCGTGAAGAAAAATGTAGGGTTTTAGTGTTTCAGATACTAAAAATTTATTAGAATTAATTAATAGGCATACCTACACGAATACCGATGGTTCGTAAATATTATGCGTAAGAACTAAATACATTAAGAAATACAGACATAAGTGTATGTGTAATAAATAAGTACACTAAAATTGCCTTTAGCAATCTGAAAATTCAGAATGAGAAAATTATGCTGTTGCATGAATAATAAATAGCAAGTCTCAAAATACTAAATTTCTTCATTCATCTTCCACATCACGTTTCCTGCTTTAGATGGCTTGATGTATGATAATGTTATGTGTTTTGTGATGACATGATGTGGGAGGAACAGATTTAATACCTTAAAAATCAGACAAGAGCTGTGAGAGTACTGAGTGATAGGTCTATGGTAATAAAAGTGTAAATGTAAATATATGGAAGAGATTCTCTCAGTTATTTATTTAACGAGAATATCGTCGGCAATTGGTCCATTAATTAAACGTTTCTCAATTAGTTCTAACTACCATAAAAAATTTGCAATTAGTCAACCACAATGGAAATGACGAACAATAATACAACACATACACCTATATTTTCAATTTATATTACTGTAATCCTTTTAGTGACAGACACAAAATAATAGCCAGGTGGATTTTACTGGGTATCATTACTTTAAGAATCATTATTTGTGTCTAGCATAATCCTAAGTTGTTATACCTAACCTAGGTAGATCCTTATGTTCATGAAAATGATTGCTAAGGTTCTTTATACATGCCAGAGGGATTTAATTAAGAAAAATGTCTACATTTTGTTCTATATGACTTTCAATTAATAATCAATGCTAAAATGTTTTTCTGCTGTAAGCTTGTATCAATATTTTTCGTTGATGTATTCTAATGTAAGGATGTTTAATCTCATATACTACTAGTAATTGGATTGAACGGTAGAATTTCGACTTTGGTTTGCAGTATTTATTATTAGAAACTTGAACCTATGTACTTGAATAATGAAACGTGAGTTTTATTTTCATTAGCAAACTACCTGTGCACACTAGTAAGGAGCTTGTCTCCTTTATGTGAATGATGCATCTGTCTGTCGGTCTGTCTATGTGCACAATAACTCACAAACGGTTTGAGATATCGACTTCCAATATTCAGGGTAGCTTATTGAGGTTCCTCCGACGATATCCTTGAAAATAGGGTACATCAGGCACGCCCCCTCGGAGTTATGACCACGCCCACAATTTTTATTAAAACATGGCAAGTGGGGTATTGTGGAAAAGCTGTTGGCATAAGAAATCCAAATACGCATGAATTTAAATTTACCCCAAACACGGAGCAATGTGAAATTTTGGGAGAATTCAATCACCACTTTCAACATGATGACCCCATGATTCTTCCCATTCAATGATAAACAATTCAATTATTTTTTTTGGATAATTTAAGCTCCTGTTTTACAACGTTTACTATGGTTTATTATTAAGTAGTAGTAGTAGTAGACGTCAATGCATGTTAAATTAATGCATCAAAATGTAAAGACTTGACTGTCAAGCAGCTCGCTACTCACTTAATAATTTAGTTTGTACATTACCAGACCAGTGTATAGATTTACAAATGAGTTTGTGATTAGAAAAATGGCCCAACAATAGATTAGTTTGGAGTCTACACATGAGAACGACTGAACTGAAGTCTGAATAAGTATTAATTACCTCTGCTTAATAAATTAGAGACAAAAAGAATTTAGCCAACGCATTCAAATTCAACTCAACTGGCTATCTCTTCAGTTCACTATTTTATTATTGCAAACCATGAGTATGTACATATGTGTAGGTATTTGTAATTCGCATTTCTATTGTAATGAGTACCTACGTCTTTTCAATAACACTCAATCACGTCTGTCTTTCTATATTGTACGAGAGAAGTATGGAGTATGTATTTAACTATAAATGTCAGCAGTTAGTAAGTAGGAGCATATTATCATCAGCCAAACTAGTGAAGCAAGTAAACATTGCACTAAACTACACTACAATCTACTTGTAGGTAGTAATAGTTAAAATAATGCGAGTTGGCGTTAGAAAACAAGTGACAGCCTGCCGCAGCCACAACTCCCAAAGTTAATTACAAGTTTCACTCAATCGTCTCAATTTTCATGTAGCTACAGGTATTTACACTCTAAGAGGACGATGATATGTATTATACTTAGGTAGCCCAGTAAACCAAAAGAGGTTGGAGTATATAGAAATGAGATTTATTTTTAAATTTTTATAATACATTTCGCCTACATTTGATATTACGAATAAGAACTGTAAAGGACGTGCATCATGCTCGTGAAAAAGTATCAAGTCTCTATATGCGAAATGAAAATATCTTAAGAAGTTTGGTATTGTGCTACGGTAATGCAACTGTAAGGATATACTATTGTTATAAGATAACTAATGAAAACGTGTACTACTAAGGTAGATCAAGGAGTACCTAATATACTACCTACTACCTACTATAAGATTCAATAGTAGACTTGGATGCAATACTGATATTCTTGGCTGTCGTGTCACTCATACTCACGTCACCCATTCATTGTCAGGGAAAATGATTTCATTTGGTAGTTGAAGGGATGCGGTGTGGTGCAAGAATTTACTACTGCAGATGCCTTATATGTATGTATTTAGTGTAGTAAATAGTATTTGATATTATTTATAAGAAGAAATTTGCACGCACTGCTCCAGGCTTAATTTCACACTTATTGTTAGGACGAGAAGAGGAATGAGCAGAGCTAGAGCAGACTTTATCTTTGTCATCGGCGTGGAATTTTGCTAGAGATATGAGGATGCAATCAGCAATATAAACAATATTTAGAAATAAGACTATAAATTATAAATAGCTTTGCAATATACATGAGTACATTAATCTGATGATTATTAAGTTGTCTATTGTGTGGATAATATAAAATGGGAATAGAATATAAAATCACACATTATGTGTGTTGCATTTGCATGGTAGGGTATACCTGTTAAGTTTCTAAATGTATTATTACGATTATGGTATGATAGTGTCTGTATGAATTAAGAATATAAAATAAATTGTAAGTAACTAGATAGTTGATGCTAATGATAGAACATGCAAATTTTTGCATGACAAATAACAATCATGATACGGCGAGTGTATGTTTTTCATAGTAATGAAGTGATGTGCGATTGAAAAGCATTTGCAATACCAAAGTACATTGAATCTTGTAGTATTTACTTATATTTAGTTTATTTTGAATTTGAATAAGAAATTATGTTCCTGAGACAAAATATGTGTATAATTTTTCTTTAAGATACTCTTTAAATAAACAGTAAATTAAAACTCTATTAGAATTAAGTCAATTACCAAGTGCTGTGCTGTTATGAATGAGTGTGCAAATAATGTGGTAATATAGTACATGTGGCACAGCTCTTTATTTGAACGGATGATGAGAAATTAC
This sequence comes from Tomocerus mixtus, assembly GCA_034694165.1. Taxonomy (NCBI): domain Eukaryota; kingdom Metazoa; phylum Arthropoda; class Collembola; order Entomobryomorpha; family Tomoceridae; genus Tomocerus; species Tomocerus mixtus. Next base: position 14,786 of record JAQFYC010001184.1, on the reverse strand, counting down.
AAAGTGCAAATATTTACTTATGCTGATTGTTTGTTTGAATAGAATCCAACGTGTGTACCGAGTGAAAGTTGTGGCCAAAGATTGGTTTGGAAATGGAGAGAAGGTTGGAGTGACTGGTAAATTAGAATTTATCCAAGAAACTCCCTTTTCACCTGTCAGAACTTCCGTGATGCTCAAAGGCCTTGGTGGAATCGTACAAAATTATCACGTTCATCAGGTAAGAGCTCCTGTCAGCTTTATTACATGTTTACTTACTGTCTCACTTCTTTATGCTACTCGGTCCACCAACGACATGAATACACATGTACATATTTAGATGTGGATCATGTAGGTGGACTTACCTATTCTACTTGCAATGCTTTTATGAGTAGGAAAATGCAGAATAATTATTGTAAAATGAATTGCAACATTTTACTAAATTTTTGTTAAAAATGAAACCCAAAACCCTTACAGTATGTTGCAGAAACTTATTATAATGTTCGGAATGTTTTGAAATATCAATAGAATTTGAGAAAGAAAAATGCTTAATACAATTATTTCTTTAATGTCATGCAATTTTAACTAAATGTTTTTCTTGTCATTTTATAATGTTCTTCGAAGACTTCAATCCCAATTGAAAGACTACAGCCATGTTCTGACCACGCTGTTGGAGGACACTTCAATCCTTTCAATGTCACGAAATCTCCTTTGAAAGGTTCGCCGGATCAATACGAAGTGGGAGACTTGAGTGGAAAATTCGATCGACTGAGAGATTTGTATGAATTCGAGAAGGAGTACAATGACACGAACATGGAACTCGTCGCACCACATTCCATTATTGGCCGCTCCATCGTTGTTCACAAACGGGACAGAAATACCCGATACGCTTGTGCTGATTTGGTTCGAGGCTACAGCCCTTCAGAAGCAGCAGAATTCCGAGCAATCGCTTCTTTCCATCATCCAGATGGATATGCTTGGGGATATATTCGCTTTGTAAGTACCTTCAGAAAATATCATTTGATAAATACCGATAAACGGTTACGTATTTGTTCTACTACATGCATGCATTTACATGAAATTGTTTTATAATTTTAGACACAACTCGTTTACAACGATGGAAGTTTGAGTGATACAGCAATTGAAGTGAATTTGAAATACCCAGGACAAGTCAATAGAAATGCTGTAAGTTAATAAATGCAAAATTTAGCAATATTTCTTCTAATATTTATTGCTGACGTTAAAATTGTGAACATTTTATTTATTTTCAACCATCTAGACAAGAACTCACAACTGGTCCGTGTTCGTCAACCGAATTGCCCATGATGCAGCTGTCAGATCACTTTCCCATAGATGTGTGGCAGCAGGCTATCGTTGGAATCCTTACTTTGTCCATCTTGCTGATCCAAATAATGTAAGTACAAATATAGATAAATTCTTAACTATAATTTCATAATGAAAATAACAACGCTACCTACATTACAATATTGTGCACATTTATTTCAGGTTGAATTCTATTCTCAAGAATGTTCACCAGAAACTCCACTGCGTTGTGACGTTGGAGATGTTTCAGGTCGTTTGGGACCAATTAGTATCGGGGAAAACAAACACGTTAAAATTGATCCCAATTTGCCATTAAGTAAGATTTGTTGAAATTATATACACAATTATGTACGATAATTATATTTTTGTAAATCATACAAAGGTTTCTTAAACGAATTGCTAATTTACATTTTTAGGCGGTCCAGCATCTGTGCTTGGGCGATCTTTAATTATTCACGCCGCAAATCGTGCTTCCGAGCGTTTGGCTTGTGCCAATATTGAACCTGATAAGGATATTATAAAATATGCCAATATAATTAAACAAAACGATTTCACTCTGTAAGATTTTCATTTATTTGAATTGCAATTGCAAACTCAAGCAAAGAATATCAATATTGTTCTGCATATTTGCATCCTTGTATTGTGAAGCTTTAATTTTTTAATTTTGACACAGGGAGGAATTTATTAATGATGTACGTAAAGTTCTTGGGGTACCAGAGTGGATGCTTACATATGATAACCGTCAAACTAAAGATGTGTATGACGGAAGTTGCGTCCAAATCTTATTCCATTTCAGAGGTAAGAAATTGGAGACAAAAAGAATACCTTTTACTTTTTACAGAAACATTCATGAGTTAGGTTAAATTTTCTTTTTAATTTGAAGCTGTGTAGTATTTTCTATTGTTATACGTACATACCTGTATAAATATTTATCGTTTGTCTTCTCCTGAAATACAGGGCCAGTAGCTGACAGAATTGAACAAGATTTTGACCGTTTGCTGAACGGTCGTGAAATTGGAAGACCAAGTCTTGATATTCCAGGGGTACAAAACCCACCTAGGAGAAAAACGAAATTACATTACAGAACGTGCTCTTCAAGACGACCATCGCAACAAGTTGTGGATAGTAAGAGTAAGTATATATTTATTAAAATTATTTGATATTTTCCCAACGCTTGTTTGTAGAAAAATAAACATAAGCATTTGAATGCTGAAACATAAATAAAGCATTATTACACTTTCGCTACGACTATAGTTACAAAATTTTGCCCAGTTCACTGCATACAGCCTCTTTACAGTAAAAGAATGTCGGCCATGAAGCTATTTAATTGACGTATAATAATAAACCACACTTTAGCAGTAGTAGCCGGTCCTTCTTCGTTAATTTCTTCCTTGAAGGCAGGTTGATAAAGATAGATCGCCCATGATAACATCTCAATTCGCTAAAAAGTAGAATCTTTAAAAGTAACTGTGCCAAAAATACTCCTTGTTTTATCTTTATCTTTGCTGCTGTTCTGCTGAATTTCATAGTATCATGGTTAATGGCACTGACCTTTTGTAGCGCACACATGGGACTACAGTTTCTTACATGTGCACTAGTAAATATTTTAAATCCTATTTCTGTGATAAAGTACTAAACAGAGGTATTTACTTTCACTATGATAATTGCCGCGAGGCAATTCATAGCTTATTAAGTATTTAGTTTATTAATAACGTTTGAAATATTAGTTCCACAAGATTAGCTATATTATGCCTGTCACAGTTTGCCTGAAATATTTTCTTTTCTTTCGTTGTTTGCAGTACACATATAATAGTTTGTGCTATTATACCCCATCCCATTCTAATATTTTTATAGTAGTGTGTCTCTTCAGTTGTATCGGTTTCGTAATTTTATTGCAATTTGATCCATAAATTAGTAGAAGAATAGTAGAAATATAAAATAAATGCTTTTTTTACCAAAACAAAGGAAAATTATTGTACAGGACAGCGAAACAGTCTCGCATGACTGCACATTTACTATGAGTGCTAACTTTTGATCATAAAGTAGTATGCAAAATATAACATAAGTATAGCACTTGATTAATGATAAATACCTAATAATTGCTGATGTATGTACTTAGATGTATACACATCTGCAGATATAAAAAGCGTACATTGTGATATGAATGTGTGCCAAATATTTCAAAAGTAATGCAGTTTAGTTTGAGATATTAATTAACTGTATACGTACACTATCTGTCTGAAAAACTCTACAAATTATACAGTCTCACGATGCATTTAACACATCCGCTCGTTTATAAATTCTAACTGCTTTCGTTTTCGCGAATACTTATGCTTAGTATTGCAAAATCCCATTCTTGAAAACACATTATAGCTCTTTTACTCGAAGAAAGTAATTCATTATTGCTACACTCGTGACAGAATACTGTGTGGGTAGAATTTTAGTAGCTGTACCGTATTCTAGTTGACACTGTTTTTACTATTTACTATGTACACGCGCTCTCAAATAAATCTAACCCTTTTTTATTTCTCATGTCTGACAACATTCCACAAAATATTGGAGAAGACATTAGTAGATCAGCTGCGCTAGGATTTTACCATGGGAGTTGCATGCTTTAAAATTTTTTACTACTCTCTGTGAGTGCATTGTTAATGAAGATTTAGTGCGAATGAAGTTTTGGATCTTCTCTAATGTTTGTTTTATTTTACGTATCATTTTTTAAGGGTTGTTTGTGCAATATGTGTTGTACAGACACAAACACATAAAATTTTATTATTTACATACCTTCAAATATATGACGCGCACCATGGTTTGTAAAGTGAGACAATGTATGCTCAACTACATTTATTTTCTCGTGTGCATTTCGGCTTTGTAGTAAGTCTGTTTGACCCGTGCACAAAGTCTGTGTCTTGGAATTCATTAAGTATAATTTAGGAGTTTCATTGTTCAAACCGAAAAGATTTTTATATTTTTACGTTTTTGTAGCCACTGTACTAGAAATTGTATAATCGTTTTTATTGGACCCTTGAAACAGTTTATTCTGTGGCAGTTAACACACAACGCTTTATTAAACTAATTTAACAATTTAGTTTTAATTAAAATATATGCTAGAATATTTTAAACGCTTTCAAAAATATTTATTTAAGAACTCAGAGATACGTGTTAACAAAAGAATTGTTTTGCGATTCATTTAATAATTCTATTTATTTTTGTTTTATTTCTAGGACCTCCGGAATACTCAGCTGGAGCTCAAACTTCAAGCCCGTTCACGTTACTTAGCAGTGTATTTTTTTCTACACTATGTACATGGTTTATCAGCAAATTTATTTCAACGCTTTAAATTAAACAAATGCAAGTTTTAATTAGCTGTAAGTTAACTGTAACAGTTGTAAAATATTTACTTTTATTGTAGCTGATTATTTTGACAGATATTGGTTCTACGATTTCTTAATTATGACCATCTGTGAATGTACTTTAAACTTTACCTCATAAATTTAAACCCTAAATTAAATAATAAATAGGCTTAAGATAAGAACTTACAAAAACCGAAATATTTAAGTGCCTACCAGTAGGAAAGAGAATTTAAATATTTAAATAAGTAACCGTTCATTAAAATTACTCTTTCACAGAAACCAAAACCCTTCAACATAGATTAATATACTTATAATAATTAAGTAATAATTGCAATCATGTAGAGGTACCCCTTAATACCAAACCAACCAATAATGAAGTAAGTATACCGTATGTTTACTCAATTTATTATTATTTTAACGTTGCAATACCCATTACTGATTATTACCTTATGAAACTCTGTTTTTAACGTACAAAGTACCTAAGTAATTAAGTTATGTATAATATGTATTAATACATAACATGTTTGTGTTTTGTAAAATGTAGAGTTACAAATTATGTAGTTATATTTGGTGAATAATGTATTTTTAATGAGAATGCGATTATATATTATTATTTTAACTAAGTATACTGTACAGTAATTAAATAATTCAAGTCCATTTAAAGTTTAAAGTTAGTTCAAAATGTAAGATTGACAATTTTTTATATGTTTTGCCCAATACGATTATCTAAACTAACTAACATCAAAATACCTACATTTTAAACGAATATAGTTAGTTTTGAAATGAAGAAATGTGATGTTTTTGTGTATGGTGTGAAAATGTAGTGTGTGTAGTGTAGCTGTATTATAATTATAATGTAATTATTAGAGTTACTTATAAAAATGTTCGAAAGCTGTATTATAACTTGCTCACGAATTGTCGTGAATAAAAGTCATTTTGATTGTGTGGTAAATATAGTAAGTAAGTATGTATGACTTGCTCATTTAATTAACCATTACATATTATGCAGTATATAAGTAGGTATATATTACTTATTATCGCTACACTACAAAAGTAGTTACTTCTATGTATTGTCGCGTTGTAATTTTAGTTGCCAAGAATTACCTTACATCGAAACCTACTAATTAATTAATTTTGTATCACATGAATGTAGCAATAATTTGGAGAATATAAAAAAGCAAAAATTGTAATTTTTTACTGCAGTCAAGCATAGATTTATTCCAGTTACATTTACTACATATGTAACAGGCAAGTTAAAAACTAAAAAACAATTATGGCAACGAAAGAGAGTCATCCTTTTACTCGAAAGGGAAAATTCTTTCATCCCAAAGCTTTAAATACTCTGTTTAATGAGGACTAATCGGCCACGCTGAACTGCAACAGTTAATATGCAATTTAGAGTTACAGTATCTGCCTAATAAAATAGTTCCAGTTATTTCATGCTAGCATCAGCAACAGTGATTCTTTTTACAATAATGATTATATAACAATAATGTTTAAACCTGGATTTCGGAAATGTCCATCATTACTTACAGATAGCGACTCCATTACGTAACAAAAGTGCAAATTTATCCTGCACGTCCACTTTTACTGCCAGAAAATTTCACAATATAGCAATCCTCATTAAAATAAGCCTCCTCTTCAAAATCCTAAAGAACGTAAGCAAGATTCGTTCTTGCGTTCTTTCGTTCTTGCGTTCGTAAGCAAGATTCGTTCGAACTCTGCTGGACATTTGGGCAAGTTAGCCGAAGGACTTGCCTGTTTCTTGTACTGTACTGTGAGTACCTTCGGTTTCAGTTCTAATTCTAATCATGGGTAGAGCAGGAGGAGTTGGAGTCTTTGTGAGAGCTCGTCTTAGCTCTTACACAGTGTCCTGGAGTCCTAAAAATCTGGAAAAGTTGAATATTTTCCTGATTTCTTCACAGACTGGTCGGTCCTAACCGCTGGTGTTATTTTTCCAACTTTCAATTTGGCGTTCCAAGCCGTCCAAATGGTTATTCGGACCTTAGCTTGACTCGAGGAGCACTTTTAGGAATTTTTTCAGGGTGGCCAAATACATTAGTTAATCCATCCACCGGTTTTCCAGGATGGCCATTGCTACACCTTTGCTGCAGATAAAAACCATATTTACATAGTATGCTTATTATTTAGGTTTTTACTGTGCATCAATTATAAATATTATACCTACTTATAATATAATTACTTATGGTACTTATTATTACATAGTTAGGTAGTATTATATTAAGTACTACATATACTTAATCTATCGTATATTGTCGTATACTTGGTGATTGAATTATCATGAAATGTCAAGTAAATTGAGATTCATAGTTGTATTCCTGATGTCGTGTGGCCGATGGATGAAATTGGTGTATGATTGGATTCCCGAGGTCGTAAGCTTTCCAACGATACCTCATTTGTGATATTATGTTGCAATTTAAAATATTTGGGGACAGGGTCATAACTCCAGTGAAGTATGGCCGATTGACCCCATTTTTCAATTGTGTCACCGGAGGAATCCTATTAGGCTACACTGAAAAGGAGTCGATATCTCCAACCGTTTCTGAGTTATGCCGCAACCAGACGGACAGACAAACACATCATTCACATAAAAAAGACAAGCTGCTTAATAAAGATACAAAATAAATAGTTGTAAAACATTACTAAAGGCATATTCATAAAAATTTAGAGAAGGATAATATATTACATTTATTACGTTTCGGGCTGCGATATATATTCAAAAGAGCATTGCTGTCTGTCAGTCAGTAAGTCCACGCTCTAACTTTCGACTGCGTCAATTTTTTCAATTTTTGGACTCGGAGGAGGAGGTAAAATCTAATCTGATCAGTGTTTCGGTAGTTTTCAAATTGCGCAATAATCAAATAAGTGTGCCTGTTAACTGTACAGTTACAATAGCACTGACTTAACTATATATTCTATGATTCAGAGAATACCCTCCGGTTGAATCGATGACGCAGGCTACATTGAAAAATTAAAATAACAAAGTAATCTTTGTTACAAATTTTAAGTTTTAATTCGTCAAAAAAAAACCTGTTTCAAAAATTTGTGGTTATTGCAGTGAGCTTCACGTCGACGAAGTAAATGTAAATGACTTGTTGTTTTGCCATTTTTGTTTTAGCAGTACTCAAAATAAAATAGGACACTTTAAGTACGACTTTTCTTTAGGAAAAGATTTCAGCTCTACCTTAAGGCAACCTATGGATTTCGTCAGTTTAAAAACGAACATCTTAAAGCATTTAGGATCCAAAATCACATTGCTGTAGTTAACAATAAAGAATTTGAGTCACAACATACACGAGAAATGGTGGCATAAAATTTTAAGGTGGGGATGTTTTTAGGTTACTCAGGCCTATAAAATACTAAATACTGGCGCCAGTTATATCCAATTTGAAACTGACGTTGCAGTACTATCTGAGCAGGGACTAGACGTAGGAAACATAAATCAGTCGAAAATTTGCAGCCGAATTCTGTTCACTCGGTGTTAATGAATCAGACACAAAAGTTGGTAAATGAGCCTTTAGCTGCGACAGGTCGCCCAACGTCTATTGCAATTATATCTGACAAAATTAAGCCTAACAGACGTACAATGCAAATCGTGGGGTTCCATGCTTTTGTTGGAGGTAAAGTACAATCACTTGTGGCTGGTATGCCAGCTTTAATAGGCGAAGATGGTTTATCAGTTACAAAGACTTTAAGAAACGGGCTCGGATCTTTAAATATTGGCGTAGAAAATTTATCTGCAAGAATTGTAGGTTGGGCTGTGGATGGTGATTATTTGAACTTAAACGTTGACAAACATTCTTTTCTGGTTTCTGAGGAAAGTAAAAGTTGGTATACTTTCCAGTGGGACCCAGCTCATATATTAGAGCTAGCAGGGAAAAATAGTAGGACGGGTTCAAAAAGCATTAAGTCTGTTATATCTACCATAAGTAACGTTAGCAAAATTTTTGCACATGGAAAGTCGTTTAGGCTGCTTTTGGAAGTAGCGTATCTCACAAATCAGAACCAAATTGCTGCTGGCGATGATACAACAGTTAATAGAGCAAGAGTCCCAGGTCATTTTTTAGAGACGTGTTTTGCAACATATAGCTCGGAAATAATTAAAAAGTGGGTAAACAATTATTTAGTATTATTATGCACTAATGAATAGGGACCAAGATGATGTCTTATATAAAATTGACAATGCTCCATTTTTGTTTTCTTGTGGTTTTTGTGGTGTTTTGTGCGACGCATACGATGCAATGGCCAGAATGTCAAATGCGGTGCAGAAAAGTAATATTCCCCCGTGGGAAATTATTTCTGTTAAGCGCTGGCTTTACCACTTTACAAAATATTGTAAATAATTACAATCGCCTTCATTAATAACAGCCTTAGACAGTAAATTGTTTCCCAATCTCTCATTCATTGTAAATCAGGTATCTGCGAAAGGAGAATATCAAAATTGTGCTATACTTGCCAAACAAATAATAATACTCGCAGAAAAATAATGGCTCCAGGATCACACTGCCCAAATTAGGAGGATGCACTTAATTTAATATTACTGCAAAGAATTTACAAGAATTTATATCTAATTTTGTAACTAAAGGCACCGTGCGTTATGCAGAGGAATCGTTGCGTCACGTTATTTTATATCATGCTGGCATTTTTTTTGATATGACAAAATTAGTTGGAAGGTTAAAATCGATCTAGAAATATACTGTTCACTCGGAAAAATTCCAGGAAATTTAGACGCAGATTTATCCGATTCTACTACGTTTCAGGAGTACAATATATTTGCGGATCGTGTAAAAAATATTGCCCCACACAAATATATGTCAAACCCAAGCGGTAAATCAAATAATACTATTTCAAAAGTAATAATTGACTATCCTGAACGGTATAACCAACTTGATCTGTCTTATAAAATTCCTCTGAAATTATCTGAAATCCCCAGTTTTATACGAGGGCATAGGAAATACCTTGCATTTAGCTCTAACTGCTATCTTCAGAACTGAGGCTATTGTTGAAGACATGGATAGTGTTTTATCGTTACATAGTCAAAATAGAACAACATTAGACCCTAAAACTTTTGAAAGAGAGACTATCAGTAGGTGGCATACACCACATCCAGCAAAAAAGCTACAGCTATTATTCATAAAGCCTTAAATGTTCATTTCAATGGACGGGATAATTGGTATTTTTGTGTTAGTCCTAATCAATCGTCTAATTATATGACATCTCAAGTTATGACAAGGATAAATAAACATGCCTCCACATCAGCAAAAATCCCTATTTGATATGTATCACTCTTGTATAAGTTGGAAGTTTGTATTATGAGTTGTAAATATTTTATTTAAAAATCGTGAATTCATTGTTAATAATAATAATATATAAGCTACTTTTCTAGTTATTGTACGTTATATCTTGCATCTCTTGAATGTTTTTAAAACGTATTTAAAATAGTTGTTGTATGTTGTTTATGGTATAGCCATCATATTATATATACACTCTTGCGATTTGAACCTTTCATTCATATGTAGCTATACTAGTACCTTTATTTGCATGAATTTTTAAAAACAGGGAATTTAATGCATCCAGCAGTGAATTTGGTCCAGATATCCAGGGAAAAAGTTTTTTCCATCAGCGTATTTGTATGGTGGCCTGATTAAAAATGTGTAACATGTAATGCGTTTGGCACCTGCTACTAAATAATTTGAATTTGTATGCTCTTCGAAATGTGGATGTTTGCATATCGAAGAGAAATTGTCATGAAAAGATGGAAATTCATAGATTTATTTATGACTCAATGAATATAAGCTGAACTGAAAAGACACTCGTAATATGAACGCAACAATATAATAATAAACTTAATTTGAAATTCACATAAATGACAAGAGTCAATTTGAGTACATGTTATGGATGTTTACATTACATTATTGATTAAACTAACGGCTTTACATTCATTAAGGAACTTGTCTCCTTTATGAAAATGATTTATTCGTCTGTCTGTCCGCATATGCGATAACTCAAAAACAAATTGAGATATCGACTTCAAATTTTGAAGGTAGCCTATTAGGGTTCCTCCGGTGATATCACTGAAAAATGGGGTTTGTCGGCCCTACCCCTTCAAAGTTATGACCCGTCTCCTGTGGTAAATTGCAGTTTATTGCAAATGAGGTATCGTTGGAAAGCTGTTAACGTCAAAAATACAACTATGAATCCCAATTCACCTAGAATTCAATCACCACGATTATCAGGATGATCACCATGATAAACAGTGCAATTAATTTTCAAGTTGATTACAGAAGCTCCTTTTCTACATTGACTGCCACAGTTAGTTTGTGTTGGAAATATGTAGTCAGATCAAAATCAAAATCAGAGGAAACCTGAGACGACAGGTGAGAATAACAGTGCAGTACAATAAAATAACAAAAACAATTACAATAAGATTGTAATTGTAACACAACGCATTGCATTGCATTGTAAAAGTGAGACAACTATAAACATTACGCAGGTAGAATATTTGAGGTTGAGGTTTTGAGAAGTTGATACTCAATTGGCACGTTTTGCACGATTCGTTTGTGGGAAGCGTGCACAAAAGTTTTAGCTTCGTAGTTATTGACTAAATCCGGCGCTGGCATTGACAAGAAATTTTTAGCGACCTCCTATACTCAAATAATAAAATGATTGTACTGTAGTATCCAATATTATTAGTTCGTCCAACTCTAAATTGAAAACAATATAATATATGTTCAAAATGTTAGCCGCAAAATAGAAGCTTGCGCTTATTCACACGTTAATAAATTACATGTGCCCGAATATTATTGTATTTAAAATATAAGTGCTTCAAGCAAAATTCCCTACTAAATGTGTATAGTGTGAGACAATAATTTTCCAGTTTTTATTTTATGAGCAATAAAATTCTGTACGATAGTACCAAAACCAAGAGTTAAGACTACTTACTTATTCATTATTTAAATTAAAAAGTTCATAGTTCATGTCGTAAATAATAAGTGCATAATATATATATGGTAATGGTAAACTGGTATATTTTGTGTACAAGCAAACCGCAAGTATTGAAGAATGCATACCTTGATTGTTGTAAAATGCCGAGGATATTAAGTGATATTTAGTGCTTTAAGCCATAAATACATTTGAGACATTGCAAGTTACAAATTATCTTCAATGTTTTTCAATTGAAGCTACGAAGGAATGGATTTAAAGTGAACATTAGGCAATATGCGAGCATTCAAGGACAAGTTTAGCTCGTTGTCTAAATACCTATTAACAAAATTGTTAATATTAATTAATTCATTTTCGTCTTGACAGTGAACTAATCAATGAAAACACAGCGTCAGTTAATAAGGTGGTCACAAATTACTAGGTGTACAGTGTACACACGATTATGACTGGACTGAACTACTTACTTATATTACACTTCTATTGCAATCTATCAATTACTATGACTGTCAATTTAAATGTTTTGTACATTTAACGAAGGTTAAAGCTAATATAAATAAACTAGAATAAATCAAAACCCTGGCAAATGAGTTGGCCGCCCGATAATTCGGCTGAGGCTGCCGCTTCCGGTTCACCAGCCTCGTTGGCAGAGCAAGATAAGCTCCTAGTCTTTGGATATGAATGTAAAATATTTAGAGATGATGAGAAGGCGGAGTGGATTGATAAAGAAAAACATCTTATTCCATGGATGGGAGACCCTAGCGTACTTATTGATCGGTAATTACAATTTATTTATAAGCGATATGTATTTATTTCCTTTGTTGGGGGGGGGGGAGAATTCTCCAAGCCAATTGCACCAAAGCGGCCCAAAAGCGGATCGTGGAGGTTTGCAATGCAACTCTAATACATATAAAGTGGTTTACGAGCTTTGCTCAACCTTTGCCCTGTTACTAAACTAGAAATATTTAATATAAACCACAGAACCCAAGCAATCCCGTTGACACGAGATTTTTAAATAGATTTTTAAATAAGTGGCTTCATAAAATCTGATAATATTGATATTACATAAATATGGTGGGGTCCGGCTAAGGGGACCGTTTTTGAAAAGATTCTGGCACCTCTGTATCTCGGAATGTTTAGTGGGGACCCCCAAATGTTTTATCGGATATGTATCAGTCGGATATGTAACAACTTTTGCGTTCATTATCTCCGTGATTTTGTATATTAAATATACTTTTGAAAATGTACAATTAATACCATACAGGCAAGTGCAAGCGGATACCTACTAGTGTATGATTTTTCCTGTTAGCTCATATTTTCCTATTAAGTATGCAATACGAGTAGTAATCCTGCTGGAAGATACAATTGTTACATACTATTTAACTCGTTATACCACTGACAAAATCAAGGCAAATGTAAAACTAAATAATACAAGAGTTAAATAAATAAATTCTCAAAAGGAAAGTAGATTTCGCTGTCTTAAAATCCTTAAAGTGACAACTTGCAGTAAACAGTTTGTTACCTCTGCAGATCTCACACAATTTTTCTTTCTAATAAAATAATGCGTTAGGAATAGGAAATAAGATTTTGCTTCAACTGCAACTTTTATTAAATGCTTTATGTCAAAGTGTGACATTTTACCACCTATACATGGAGTGTGTATGGCATAAACACATTGTAAATTGTAAAAAACTATAAATCACATTTGGGTACAAGTTGGAACTTGGAGTGCGTTGGAGTGTTTGATGTATACCTATTGATTTTACATAAGTGCCGACTACCGGGTGTAGTGACATGCCATGATACAGTAAACCAGTTTTCAAATGCGTCAAAGTCAGACAATTAAGCCACAATAGTAGGTCCCTTTCGATTACGAAACGCTAATATTATATTGGGTTAAAATGGTACATGTATAACGTATAGCTATTGGATTCATGGTTTTTACATCATATTTACTATTGCGTAATCTACTGCACATATTACTACACGGCAGAGGCATTTATAGGTAAAATCTTCCAATTATGTCACTAACAACATGAAAAATGCAGTGTACCCAAATATGTGTAGCAGCTTTATTCTCGCCGGTGATATGAAACTAAATTATTTTTGCCATTACCACTCCATATACGCAGGCAGGCTGTGCTGTGATACTATTCGATTCTAAATAGGTTTTTGGAATATAATCTGAATCTGGAAGTCGATTCAATTTTACTTCGTGTCATGTCACGAACCGTTAATAAATCATGCATATCACTCACTCCGTTTAGTTTAATATTGCATAGGTATATATAGTAAGTATTTACTTCGTAGTGGAATACTTATTATTAGGTTAGCGTTATAAGCTTACTTTACCGGCACTTATTCCCTATAAGACATAGTTACCTCTTGCATTCGCCATTATCGCCATATACTATCACACTAGATATTATGTAGAGTAATATTTTTTTAAATATTTTATACGAAAATACGGGTTAGCAATGTTTTGGTATTGGTGCGTAGGAACTTTGTCAGGCAGGAGTGGTTCGTGTATTAATATATATCTTTGTACAGTACAAATATCGTGGCATATTAAATGTGCTAGGTTGTAGGTATAAGGAACAGTCTCGTTCAGTACCTACAAATTGGATGTATATTTTATACTAATCTATCAAAAATGTTTAGGGCACGAATGCATGATATGATAGCGTGTCTCCAAATCTCAATGAACATTCTAGCAATAAATATGACTAGACTATATAGGTTGATGTGAACGTGAAGTATTTAATGTACGCAAAGGGATTTTCCTACTTACTCTCTATTTACAGTACTATACACACAATTCGTCAAAGACATAATATATAGCCTTCTTCGGTAGCATGTAAACAAAAGAATTTCATGTATCCTATTTTATTTATACTACATTTAGATTGGTATTTATTACATTACATGTAACATGAACCCAATATTATGAAAGGACGCTAAGAATAAATATCTTTAGACGTATTTTATTTGATAGATCAAGATCTGAAGATAATATTATATAATCTGTCGACCAGCCCAAGATAAAAGCTTTGTAATGCAAATGTCAAGAAACATCTTGTGTTCTCCATTCATTTGAAAAAATGAAGAAGAAAACAACAAATACCTGGTACATTGTATGGGCGTACATAAATGCATACTGATATATATTATTAG
>JAQFYC010001183.1:0-38385 GCA_034694165.1 Tomocerus mixtus | reverse complement strand
TAAGGACTGGTCGGTTTGTTTTGGCTATCTTTATCTATAGGATAGTCAAACGCCCCAGAATACATACATACATACATACATACTACACAAATTGCTTCTAGTACATTAACTGTACACGAATTCAACAGAAATTAAAAGTTTGTTGAGCAATTAAGTAATTTTATAAAATTTTGTAACAATTTGTAATTTCTAGTAGGTATAGGTATGTACTGTACTATGTCTAGGTACTTACAATTTAATGTCTATATGGTAAGCATAACGATACGAATAGCTATTTTGAGACATTTTTCTACAATAACAATAGACATAGGATAAAACACCTATCTCCATTACAATAACACGTTTTAAGTGTAAGGTACACAATGGACGGGTGATATTATTGCCTGGGAGGTCTGTTTGTCTAAGACATATACATGCACCATGTAAATCAAACTTCATGTTATATGAGCGTAGAGTATATTTATAGTTAAATAAGTGTAACAAAAGTATAAAGAGTGACTGTTACAGATTTAAGCCTCTCGTCCGGATCTCTCATAAAAATTCATCTCCACTTTTCTTCTCTAAAACTAATCTTGGTTTCCAGTTTCTTTTAACACTTTTAAATTCAGACTAACTACCTCAGAACACCATCCCATTCATAGTCAGAGTCAGAGCAATGATGTAGTGACTTACTACATGTACGTAGTTACGTAAGCATGATTAGTGTGTCTTGTCTAGGAGATAAGAGATGTATTATTGACTTGGTTTGCCTAACAATAAGTATTTTTATACAGAAGCAATTTTCATTCCAGCATGTCATTTACTCTTGGCTTGTCTGCTACGTAATTCAGTCTCAGTCCATACATAACACATATTGAGTTGTAGGTACATTGAGTGTTGAGTTGGCTTTTACTATTTAGGTATATAGTAAATCACTCGTAAGTAAAGAAACAGAATTGAACAACATCCCTTCCCATTTCTTCCTCCTCATCCCATTCAAGAAAGATTTCAGTCTCATTCTAATCTGGAGCCTCAGTCAATTTTCTTCTCGGATGCACAAATGTGAAGATGAGTGTGGCAAAAAACTGTGGATGAGAGCGTGGGAAAGTCAACGCGTGGTTCTCGCGTGCAATCCACAAAGCACACACACATCCCATCATGCAGCCATAATACTCATTGTCAGTAAAATTATTACAAAAAATCTGTTGTCTTTCTTGTTTAGTCTCTTATTCTCCTCTATTCTCTGTTAGGTATGTACCAGAAACATCCAGAAGAACTGCAATAGAAAATGAATGGCTATTGTAAATACAGTCAGTATAATAATACCGACATCATAATATTGTGTCTATGCTGTCATACATTCATACTTGTACGTACTACAGATAATACCTACACAGAGCTTCTGTGTGTGACGTATTAACTTTTAGTCATTTTTGGGTATTTTTAGTTTTTTATTAGTGTGTATTGTCATTTCAATGCAGTAGTGTTGTTTTTATGACACTTACATATACGTGCTAAATTGCTTCTGTTTCATTTATTTATAAAAATACAAAGACACTAATAATGCAAGATAGAAATTGTAAGGTACGACTGCACTGTCTGTACTGGATTTTTTTTAGTTGAAGCACGAATACCTTGTAGGTTTTAAAAAATGACAGCATAATGCATAATAACTGTAGAGGAGCTCACAAATTCTAGGTGGAATTGTCGGATGTGGCAAACATTAAGTTGTAGCATGGCTGTAGCATATTCTTAGAAAAATAAAAACGTAGAAAGGAATGTTCATCTGAATATTCTGAATTGCCATATCACAACTATAGGAGTAGGAGATGATAATTATGTGAATATGATATACTAGTAGTATCCCACGAGTAGCACATATTAAATATATTGTTGTAACTTTTAGTAAGCAAATATAAATAACATAGGCACACTTGCATAAAGCTTTAAGGATGAGTCAATAAATGATTAGATATAGACCATATCTGCAAATTGGATGGGCTACAGATATTTTACGTGGGACAGACTAGAATCCAGAAAGTATGGGATTACTAGCAGATGAGCAGGTTACATACAAAGCAATTTCCTTAATGTTACATTTCACTTCAATGAACAATTAAACGCTTTACATTTTAGCATTCATTATCAATCCTTATTGCTAAAGAGGGATATTTCAGAGTGTAAAATATCATCTTTAGTAAGTCATATTAACTATTTATGTTGATGGTTAATCGATCCTGAAAAGTGAGACGGGGATAATTAGAAAGATAAAGTAAATGAAGCAATGCGGCAACAGAAATGAGAAAAATCATATGAAGACAGGACAGGGTTATCTAGTTGTACTTGTGTTGTATTGTAGCAGGTTGTATATAATATTGTATATTATCATATAAATCGTACGAAACTCATTCAGAAATTTTCTACTCACACTGAGAAGCAGAGAATTCTATAACTAAAACTATCAGTGTGAAAAGGTAACTCCCATAAGGCACGTTCGTCTCGTTCGTCAAGATTTTAAGAATGAATTTTCTTGTGCCGGTGACTTAACAAGTGTACTGAAATGAACAAGTCCCATCGGCTAGCTAAAAGGAACTAAGAAATGCGTATGATAAATATATACATAGTCTATCCCAACTTAATACACAGAGACCAGCATAAGAAAAAGAAGTAAAGTAAAGGGGTATTTCATCAAGAGTTCTTAAAATATTAGAAAAAGGAACAGCGTATATGTATTCTGTATCTTTGTGCCATAGAAAGCTGTTGTTATATTGAGTACATGTTGTGTTAAGTTGGAGGAGCAGGTAGATCAGAGTAACCCTTTTCAGCCAATCATCTTCATTCTCAGGCCACAGTCCGTCATCCACCACTTTAATTTGTTCAGATAATTTTTGCTCCTTTACGCTCGCCTGCGTCTCCGTCTCGCTTCTTTAAACTGGAGAGATTTCTTATAATTATACGTATCCAAATTCATAGTTTTCGTATTATTATACAGCCAAGCCAAGTACTATCACATTATAGTTAGACAACTACAAGCTCGCTTAGAAGTGGGGGCTGCTTTCCATCTCTTTTTTCTTTAGTATTCATGTTTTAGTATTTCAACTACACAGAGAATATCAGAAAAGAATCGAGAGATGCGTAGTATAGTTTAGCATAGTAGATACAATTACATAAGTACATTCATTGTTAATCTGAGAGACTTCGTGCACTTATGGTAGTAGTATTCACTTATAAATAATATTTTATAAAGGATGACCATTTTGTACATATAGAGTCATAAGTGAAGATCCTATAGTTGACAAATTCTCTTTTCGGAAGCACCCTTTCTTTACTAATAGATAACATGTATGATTTTTGTAATTTATTTGTATCATTATTATTGTCATAAACCATAAAAATGCACCAAAATAAATGTCTGATGGTATATGTGGAATTAAAGAACTTCATTGCAGATTAAGTCTACGCAGAAGACTTCTGTAGGATGGGGTATACTTAATATGTATAAAAATGTGAGCAGGAGTGGAGGAGAATGAGATGGGAGAATCTGTCCTTTCGAGATATCCTCTTGTAATCACACCAAAATAGATAAAAGTCAAGAAAGATAAAAATTGAAGCAAAACATCGAATTTGTTTCCGGCCAATCTAAAATTCCACGGTTTAGCTGGTCACTTTTTGCTCTTGCTTTGAAGAGCCATGTAGATTGTAGATTTTGCAGCTTGTAATTTTTGAAGAATCATCGCTATACAGATAATTCTTCTTTCTGCTTCTTTTGTCACTTGCGTGGTTCCGTGAGACACGTGGAAACTATGACTGCTACTTATAATTTTATATAGATACCCCATTGCTATTATCTGCATTATAAGGCCAATCTTTCAACTACATATATACATATTTGCATAATGGAGTGCTTCACTTTTAAGAAAAATTATGTGGAGAAAAATGTATTAGGGCACCATGAGGATACAGAAGGAAGAAGGATAAGGGTGGATTGGGACATAGAAGAAATTTATTATACAATACTATACACATCTAAGCATACTACACTACTGCATCAATGCCAGTGTGACTGATTTTAGTTAGGAATGGATTAGTTTTCATCCTTAAATACAAAAACATGTTTACCAATTGTATTACTATACAGTTGTTTGCCTACAGTTCAGCGTTTTCCTATTCCTAATTAAAAAATATACAAACATCTTGTTGTTAGTGTTGCGTTAACTTATTATGCCTTTAAAAGAAGACAATGACAAGAGAAACAACAATTACAGTCATAAACCTTTCGATGACCGCTTAAATGTTAGTCCCATCCAAGTCACATCACATCATGTCTATTTTTGTGAACCTAAAGCAAAAAGACGTCTTCCTTTTTCAAATGTACTATATCAGAATAAGACCAATCGCAATCATCTTATAGTATCGTACACCGATCCTAAACTGTTTAGACCTGCATTTAAACACTTTGGCTTCCTGGCTGCCTGCCGGCAAAGAGATTGTCATTCTCTTTCTTCTCTAGCACACTTCTGCTGTTCAATCAAGGGATTTCGACACATTTAAGGATTTATTTATGACTAGGACTCTTAGTGGAAAGGACAATGCCTTCTCTTGGCATTTTTATTAGTTTATGTTTTTATTTGTGATGATTTTCTTACAAATCATGAAAAGTCACCAACAGACTTTTATAATCGCTTGCCTTTACTTCATTTCCTATCAGTATGTCTACATCTGCACAATCTGCAGCAATATATATGATGCTGTTAAATAGTTAGAAACTTATGTACTAATAGTATTAGAAAGCTGATGTTGCCTTTACATGCTATATAATAAAGAGGCTGCCTCTTATGGCAGTTAAGCGTACAGATAGTATATACAAATATTAATTATTTACATATAGTACTAGCTAACTATCGATAATTTGCTTGTTCCATTTCGTAATCCTCTTCGAATTTCGTTCCCACGCTCCGAAAAGTTTTATTGATGTTGTACCCATTGACTGGCCCCATTCTCCCTTGAGTTGTTGTGATCGATACATGTTGTTACATTGTAAGATCATAAATTTAAGGATGACCCGTGTAATTCTAATTGCAATTTATGTTAGCTTTCCTATAATAGGATCCATGATTACAGAAAATTGAGATACTAATGCTGATCTTCTGTCTAAGTATACATTCATTGGTGAGTAGGGACCCATAAATGATTCCCCATTTAAAAGTCTTTACTTCATGAAATAATTGAATGTGTAAACTTTTCAAAAGCTGGTATCCACTAACTAAAGGTACTTAAGTACAGCATCAAAGTTATACTTTCCTATACAGAAGCATGAAATAGGTAACTTACTATAGAATCAAAGACGTTTTAATTGCGTGTTGCATACAACTAATAAACATACCTATGTACTCTCTCACTTTTAACTTTACACATTTGCCTTCTTGTCGTAATCTTTAAAAATTATTACAAGAAATGTCCAATGTACGAATACATAACATCTTTTGATCTTTACTTAAATATGCAACATACATAGTATTCTACAACTGTATGTGGTCTATGATCTCTATTCTGTTTCTGTATGGCTAAATATCTATTGTGTTCCGCTTACCATAATTGCTACGTTTCTAGTTCAGATTCAACATTAATTTCAATATGATTTTGACATGATTTGTTATTTGCATTGTACTACTATCAGGATATTTGTTGCTTTCGCTTTTGATACACTTTCATGTAGCATCATTTAAACATTGATTTGAATTAACTGTAATGATATTTTGTTATTTTAGTAGTGAGACGAGCAATAATAGCACTATCTGCACTGCGACTGCACTGCATTGTTTCATTTTGACTTATTTCCATGCAAAATTGCAAAAATATAGTTCGGTAAAGTGTTGATGGTTTGTGTCCTAGTTCCTGGTCCTCCCAATAGTACTATTGTCTATATATTCGATTTGCTATTTACACACTCATAAATACATGACCTATAAGTATTGACCATAGTGTGAAAAGTGGGTGGATCATACAATCCAATTGATAATGATTTTTCTGTAGGGTATAATATTATGGGTTATACGATGAAAGTTGAAATGAAACATGTAATCTAAATATTATACTAGGATGAAAAGGTGAAAAAGTTCTATTGAAGAAGATAATGAAAATAAAAAAGCACATCTTTGTTATGTACAGTAGTACAGTTCTCTGGTTCTGACTTGCATCTTCTTTGCTTCATAAAAAATGTTGAATGAATTGAGCAAAGAGGATTGAATCAAATAAATGGTATAGTATATAGGATATATCAGTACATATGTTTAAGCGTTGTATCTGTAGTTGTGAGTAAGCCATGAAGATGCTCATGCTGCTGTTAGATTCTCACTTTTCAGTGAAAAATAATATATATGTGTACATACGTAAGTATGTGCCTCTCAATTTGAAGTTAGTAATATACCTACAAGTTACAAGTGTACTCTACTGCTCTATCTCTCAGTCTAATCTCTTCTATTTTCTATCTAATCCAATACAAACGCCCACTCGGAATTCTGAAAGGTATTCTAAACTTCTTTTCTATTCTTATTTCTCAGATTTACCATTCACAAGAAAAGTAAAGTAAGTAGAAGAAATTGTAGTGTAGTTACCTAGCACATAATATACATAGAATGGACATGGCAGTTCAGTTCATGTAAGTTCATTCTAATTTCTCGTCTTGTTTTGGATGAATAGACAGGAAGTAGTCCATTATGACTACTATTCTTTGCTTCTTTCTCTCATCCAGCTTTTTCATTGAAGCAACGCGATATTAGTTTACTAACTGAGAACTGGGCTGCGTGTGCTATAAGCTGTGTAGTGTACGTACAATAATACACAGGCTTACTTTACTTCACAGCAGATCAACTTCACTTGTTCTTACATTGTTTGGCTTATATTTATATAGAGCATTATTATTTTCCATCTCGAGTAAGACAGTAAGACAAGAACAAAATATGTAAGAAACAAGCCGAAAGGACCCATGCGTTGAATTTTGAATTCTTCTATAGATTCAGTATGCAGTACATGTTTTGTTATTTGGATGTAGATGTAACTTAACAATGCAATGAGTTGAATCTACTGCGTATAGACAATACACTCACTTATAAATACCTCTTCAATTATGATGTCCTTTTTCAACTTTTCATACTTGCTTATGCCTACTGCCTACGTATTATTTATACTAAGCTGTAAAGGACGACCCAATTCTTTGTGAACCGTACATAGAGTACCTTAGTATTTTATAGCGGATGAATATGGCATATTTTATGATCTATCTTTGAAGAAACTGTAAATAAAATACGTTTTCATTGATAAACGCTTTGCATCATGGACATAGTAACTTGAGGCCTAAGCATAGGTAGGTATTCTAGGTATTTATGTAAAGTGTAGAAGAATTGCGTAGGCTGTAGGCACCTTTATGATTCAGAGTATGAATATACTCGGGTGATGTGATAAATTTTTAAGAATAGTTTAAGTACGTCCTTCCTATACTTCATAAGTGTGCATATTTAGGTTTATCAATCGTATCATCAGTTGATCCTGCAGTTGCTTTCTCTTTCATCTGTCTGGTATATCTATACGGTTCTTTAAATACGGTAGCTCGTATTCCCATGCATACAAGCTCCAATTTAATCCGACGCATGTATTTATTGATGTTAACAAAGCAACCTGCTCTTTTGTACAACTTATTATTGTAGGATTACAAGTATCAGATTTGGATTTGTCCTGAAAAATTTACGAGAGTAAGATGCGAAGGGTGTAGCGTTTAAGGATAAAAAAATCTACAATACTACTGACTGGGTTGAGACAACAATTGCATTCTCTCGCGTTTCGTTAAATTACATAGGCATTGAAATAAGATTTTGTTGTGTGCTTAGATGTGTGGGCTGTGCATCACTTAAGTGCTAAGGTTAACAATATGAATTTATATATGCATTACAGTAAAAAATGCAAACCATGATTGCGCCCTACGTAATGTGATACGTAAATGTTGAATATAAATCCAATATCTATACATACATATGAAATTCAGAGACATTTTGTACCAACAGTGCAGTGTTCATACACAAACAGTCTGAGCTTCTGGTGATCAACTGTAAATATTATTTAATCAATGATAGGTACTTCCATTACATAATAGCAATAACTAAATGAATGAGTTACAAAAACTTTTCATAAGTAATACTACGTAATTCAACATTTATAAGCGTCACAAATTATTTACTCAATTCTTCGAGTAGATTCCGTTAGCACAAGTTTAGGTATCATGTATTAAATGAATCAATTGAAATTGAAGCAATAGATTTTATACGTATATTTGAGCAATATGATGCATATTAAATAAAATACAAAATGCTACAAGCGCAATACAATAAGTTATTCACATTATTGAAAATTAAATTGCATTCAGCTTAACTACTTGTAACAAAATATTTGCATTTGGATTTCCTACTTATAAAAATCATTTCTATTCATCTCTCATTATAGCAAAATGAAGGTAAACCAAATATAGTAAATGGATAGTAGCTACAGGCGTACAAAGAACAAATCGACAGGCTGGAACCGGAGTTCTTGAAAAAATGATGAGACATATTCTTAACGAGTCAAGTCCGCCAAACACCGTCAGCAAGGGTAAGAACCACTGGTCTGAACCCAACTCACAGACTAAAAGGGTTAGGGCGTGTCCAAAAAGACCGTATCCCAGAATGCACACAACTTGTCTAAATTATTAATACATTACATATTTATATATTGATTAAAATACAATGCAATGCATAATAAAAGTGATATTTGTGTACCAGAAAATAATAAGCAAATATTACCTAACAGTTATTCTCGTTTTCGTACAAATTGAGAAGAGCCATGTGAAACTGGATAAGAAAATCACGTACGCTGCTGTGTGTGCACAAGATGAAGCCAAGGCGTATAGGCGTGTTTCTCCTTTTGAATAGAATCCCCAATATAAAGTAGAAGTGAGAAGAAACCAACTGAGAAAACTTCCTGGTAAATCCACAGAGACTCTTTTAAATTGGCCAAATGGAGGTATTAGCGAAGCAACCAAACGCATAAGGATCGATCGCTCAGAAAATAAATATTTCATAAATGTTGCTGGGTAGGGACTACACGTGATCTCTTCGTTTAACCGATTTTGCTGATACCCTTCGTTGACATTTCGAAAAGTAGTACGTTGTCTACCCCTATTCTTAGATTTCCCCTCAATTAACTTCTGTCTGTCACTTGCTTTACTTTGTATAAAATTTGAGTCTTCTTCCCAGGCTTTTGTTAATAGCGGCTCGTCTTGCCGTTCTTCATCAATAAATATGACGGCAGATTCAGGTTTCACTCTTGATTTCATCATTTTTATCGCTATCGACAGCACTAGCAAGAAACAGTTTTCAAAGGTCGACTTACACTCTGACACTTATAAATATAACTATTTTTCAACTTTGTACAGGCAATCGTTACACAAAAATATCATAAATTGTTAACAGTACAATTTTTTTTACAATATTGGATCACAATGCTACAGCATTGCTTATGTTTAATTTAGATGTCCGAAGCTAGATGGTTGGCTGAAGATATTGCTTGACCCCTTCAAGATTGCACATATCCTTGTATTTTTGTAAAAGCTTCTTTTTGAGAATAAGCTGTTTCCGAAGAGCCTCTAATTGTAAAAGTTGATCATCCTTGCTGTAGTCAATTCCAGGTAATTTTCGAACCTAATGAGGAAGAAAAGATTAACGTAAACACAGCCCCATAATAATTAGGTATGTCTATGACATCCTTGATTTGATAGTAATTTTACCTGTTCTCGAGTTTGCTCCAGCTTACGTTGCAATTCTGCAACTTTCTGGCTACTTTCCAGGTATTCGCTTCGCTTCCCCTGCGAAGCTTCTGTGCTTTCTCGTTCAACACTAAAAATAAAAAGTAAATGAGTACAAATGTCCTTTAATTGTGGTGATAAATAATGTAACATTAAATAATTATAATAGCAACAGAGCAAGACTTGAAACTTAAATTGTGGAAATCGGTTCACATAACGTGTAATATAATATGATTACACTAATCAAGCTACAATGACAATGCCAACATCACATGAAGGAAGGTGTAAATTGTTCAGATTTACAGACATACCAATAATTTGAGATGAAAAGTAACGTTAATACTTATATGTATTAGAATAGCATAGCTGGCAGGCTGTACAGGATAGATAAACACAATTTAGTTTCAATAGATTTTGTATAAAGTTATAGAGAATACGAGAGTAATGAGTGTGAAATAGTAGATGATTTCAGTAGCATGAATGAACTACAAAACTTACAAGACAGCTAATTAAAATGTTAAATGTATGTGAGTGCTGTGTGTACAAAATGTACTTTCGACTATTCATCTACAGAATCTACACGTAGGGGAATACAGTAGGACTACATTACTACACTACAACATTCATTACATTGGTTGTTGTTATTTCTCAAAAAATATAATCCTTCAAACTAAAATTAAAAAACTTCATTGCACCGATGTATTAAATCTACTACTATCTTCCATTGCATTGCACAAAAGCTCATGTTTAACTAAAAAAGCCGAACCACCCTTAATAAACAAAGCTACTTAAAATCAGAGAAGAAATGGAATTGAAAATAAGTAACTTTATATACATAAACAAATTGCCACCTAAAGGGTGATGGGGTTCGGTGGCAGAAATATTCTGGTCTTTGGCCACCCCACCCCATCATCAACAATCCAACCAAATAAAGTCCTAACCCTGCGAATTTAATAAATTATTTCTAAAATAAGATTATAGAAATAATGTAGTGCAAGCTTACCATTTTATAATGTCATAAATCAGAGGAAGAAAATCGACATCAATTTCTTGTTGAGCTGATGGAACAACTACGGGTTGCGGATTGTCCACGTCTGACATGATGAATAATATTTTGTTGTGCAGGTTTATGGACTGCTATTCTATTGGACAAAATAGATATACGTTTATGTGACGGTGACCCTAAAATAATTAACAAACAGTCTTACGTTATATTCCTCCTAATATCAATATACTATTATTTACATCCCCCTGTATGTCGCAAATAATTTAAAACCAGGAATGTATTACTATCATGTACTATACCTTTTGGGTGTAGTTTAGAATTTAAAAAAGTAGCCGAGACTTGACCCTCACCGCGGCGTTACGTATTTTCCAGCAATCTTTATTCAGCTCTGAATTAAAATACAATTTTAAACTCCAATAATAAGCTATATTATGTATTAAGTTAATTAAACTAATATTTTATTTAGAAACACTACACAAGGGATTAACAAACAATACCTACCTATTTTCCAGATCAAAGGAGGCTTTCCTTTACCAAGAGCACCAGTGTAGCAGAGTGCAGTAGTGTCTAACAAATATGTAGCTCCGGTCGAATTTCGGAGTTCGGTTCGGTCGGATTATTCGGATACTTTCGGCAGATCAATCAGCCATTTGTGTTGTTGAGTTTTAGTAAGCTAAGGCTCTCCGTTTCAGCTCGCTCCGTCTTCCGTTGAAATTGTCTTGTCAGTATCGCTGTCAACAAATGACAAGGTATTTATATTTCCTCTACACCTGTAATTGGTAATTAATAAAAATGTGTTACAAAATTAATTACATTACTTAGTACTACCAGACTAACCCAACGCCCAACACCATCTGTATTAACATAAGATTTGGTAAGTGACTAAATAAATAAATGTCAACAAAATTTGATTGAATAATAGTATTACTAAACTAAAAAGTAAAATAATTTAACTAATAATAGAAATAACCTATTATCTTTAGGGCAGTTTAATTTTAACCTAGTTTTTGATTTATCTAACTTCCGTTCTTGAGTCCGTCTTCCTTTCAGAACAGAATCCGCGGGTGCGTTCGCTGTATTTGTAATCTTTTTGTATCGTGTCTTCTATCCTGTCTTTGCATATTTATGCATATAAGTTGGGTTGTTGCTGTTATGTAGGTACTGTGCATTATGCATGTGTTAAGATTTATGTATAGCTACACTTTATATAAACTAACAAGCATAGCATTTATTTAAATCACGTTTACTTACACATTTTACACAGTATCCCAAAGAGTCAAAGAGTACCGATTAGAAGTAATGTTCAGTTGCGAATAAGTGGATATTTGCACGAAAGTGTTAATAGGAATCTATTTGAGTAATTACTATTTACTTGCATGTACCAAGTCGATATATTTGTATATAACTAGTTTAATTGTTTGGTAACTTAGATCTTAGCTTAATATGCTATTGATGTCTAATTATATGTGTATTTATATGCTTATAAACATTTAACTCTTCATAGTTATACAACAAACGTTTATAACACAGCACAGCATATTATAATTGTACACCTACACCTTATTTATTACCTACTACCTTTACTTAACTTACATCATAGACATACCTTTATTTCTTACTTAAAACTACCTACCCACACTACACACAAAATGCAATGCAAATGTTATGTACTATCCATTTATAACTAAATTACTTCGAGTAAGAAAGAACAGTGAAGTACTTTTGGGAAGACAAGTAATAGTAGTGAAGTAAGTGGCTATTCAATCCTATGTATCTTATATGTATCTCTTGTATATGCATAAGTATGCAATGCAATGTATAGCATTGATACATACAACATAAATGTACATAGGTAAGCTTGCTTAATGTTGTTTTGGATAGATAGGATCTATAGGATAGTGCAGTAGAATCCCTACAAGTTAGTGAATTGGCTGAACATTACCAAGTTGCAGCGCTCTGTTTTAGTTTGTCCCAATTAATTAATTAGTATAACACAATCACAATCAATAACATTGGTATTTTCTGCATAATTTAATGTAAATAAAGTAAGTGAAACTGAAAGCAACTATCTATACCTAAAATACACATATGAAAGGTTTGCTATTAAATTGGTAATTACTCGATTTGTCATTTGCCTATTATAAAGTAGGCGATTGTATAGTTATTGTAGCTTTTTATCGTTTATGGGGTACATAAAACTGATATAGACTATTTGTAAGGAAGGTCAAGTTTTCTAGAGCGTAGAGTAAAAGTGTGACAGCTAATTGTAAGTACATTAACAAACCCAATACAGTACTACTGAATGCTTTATGTAGTAAAAATTAAAGTCTTTGCAACTAGCTGAATAGAAGAACACTTGCCTTGGCAAGCTTCCAACTTTATGTTTAAATCAGATCATTAAAAATTTAGTTTCGTTTAGTATTGTAGACAATACTGACAAGATTCTACTTATATAGCTATAGATATGGATATATTAAAGGAAACTATATATAGTTTCGTTTATATCGAGTAAAGATTGTATAGTATATACATAAGTTAATTTACAAAAATAAATGAATTATTAATTTGAACGATAATTTAATTACATTTGGTTCTATATTGTTTCAGGCTTCAGGAGAATAAGGGAAGCACAGTGCTCTTTTCACCATGCCTGCCACCTGCAGTCTTCAATTTACGATGATTGTAGTGCAAAACTTGACGAACAATAATATGGATTAAAATTGATGAATTTACCAAGAATACCGTTATAAACCAAAACAGTTTGCAAAGAGTAATCAAAGTAATAGAAGATTTAGCTGTAAGAAGAATTCACCATTTCAATTATGGGGAGCTGGTTTAGTCGTCCTCCTAATGAAGTAGATGAGGCAGAAAATGCACATCCTGCAGCATTTCGATATCCTCCCAAATGTGGTAATTATACTAATGTATAGTATATAGTAAATCTCTATATTCGTATAATGATACCAAAAATTCATTACGCAGAATTACAATAACAAATTGATTTGCTTTTTCTTTACTTTTACACAACAGACATAATTACTTAATTCATTATTAGAATATAATACGCAGAGACTAATAATTGCATTTGATCCACAGGAAATTATTTCGGTACTCATTTTATCATGGGAGGAGAAAGATTTGAAACACCTCAACCAGAGCAGTATCTTTTTGGAGAAAATAGTGATCTCAATTTTTTAGGCAGCAAACCTGTTCCGGTAAGATTAAAATACGCCCATTTGATTAATACATGCTCCAAACTTCTATTACATATATGTTTAGCCTGTACTTAATTAAACTATTAGCATTTTATTTTTCAGTTTCCTTATCCAGCTCCACAGACAAATGAGCCAACCAAAACGCTCAAAGCTTTAATAAATATAAGGAAAGAGTCTCTCAAGTTTGTGAAGATATTTCCTCCTGCTGGAAGTTCGGAAGCGCAAAATTCAGTTCCCCCGGTGGTAGAGGCAACGAATTCTATACACTCTTCTGCATCATCTCCGACACTGTCAACAACGCATGTGACTACACCAAATAAGATCTCCTTAACCTACAATATTGAATTCACTTTTGACTGTGACTCGCGAATAGAAATTACAATTCTATATTTCTGTACTGAAGAATTTACAGCAAATGGAATTATGTAAGTTACAAATTAAAGATTTTACAAAAGTATCCGTGCTTTTATGGTTAAATATGTGCACGATGACAAATAAAGTTTGTGTGTCTGTTTGATAGCTACAAACCCAGGGATCCAAAACAAAGCTCTGAAACTGTGCGTTTTAAGGCAGGTGCTAATCAAACATTTTCCCAAAGTGATCATATAGTTAAACCCGCTACATTCCCAGAAACAGATCTTCAGTTTGACTTTGAAAAAGAGGTCTATCCTATAGTTATACACTGCGTAGCCTTGGAAGGAGACGGTAAGGGGAAAACAAAGAGTTAAGTTTATGTTAGACTAACAAAACTAACAAAACACAATTTATTTACTCAACAGTGTATATTATGCATTATGTTAAGTAAATAATATTCATATTTAATTTTGAGGTACAGGAAAACCTAACATAAGCGTTATTTTTATGCAGAACCTCGACAATCGCACACAACGACTGCTACAATTGATAAGCATGGGGACGGCTCTTATGTGATCAAACCTTTAAAGCAAAAACTCTTTGTGGATGGTCTGTCCTACCTTCTACAAGAAATTTATGGAATAGAAAACAAAAACGCATCGAGAAAGGCTGATGATGATGATTCGGATGAAAATGCGTCAGAATGTGTGATCTGGTAACTAGAATTACTACTACAACGTTAAGGCAACTTATATTTATATCGGGTTGATATAATACTAATTGAAAATAATTATTTATGATTAGTATGTCAGATGTAAGGGATACTATAATTCTTCCTTGTCGACATCTCTGTTTATGCCACTCATGTGCAGATTCACTAAGATATCAGGTCAGTGCCCACATTTCTAAATAATTATTATTTTGTGGTAAATGTATGTGTATAAAATTTTTCTCTGTGTAATAGGCGAACAATTGTCCAATTTGTCGTGCACCATTCAGGGCCCTGCTACAAATAAGAGCTGTTTACCGAATTCCTCCTGTCCCAATGGAATATTCGGCACTTCCCCCTGAGGTTAGACCAGTTTTACCAGCACAGTATTAAAAATTTTGGGAAAACTTTAGTTTTACTTATTTTTTGTTTCGTTCTGCGACAATAATACAAATATAGATGCCCGTGATTCAGATGAATGCAATTCCCGGCTACGAAATGGTACCGCTCCTAGAAGCCTTAAATGGTCCTTACCAACCATCTGAGTACTCAGCAGTAGCTGCAGCCCACGAAGCCCGTCGACAAGAAGCGGCAAGAGCATTGAATCCGAATGAAGAGTCGGGTGATAATACTCCGATAGCTATGACTGTAATGGTAGCTCCTTTGGAAACTGAGGAAGAAATGAAGGAGAAATTGTGCTCGGAAGCTTTGACAATTATAAGTGAAGTGGACAAAAAAGATTTCATATTTAAGATGAGTTCTATGGGGAAAGGGGACATTCGGTCCCCAAGTGAGCCAGACGACGAGGAACATTTTAGCGAGGCCCCTGGAGGGGATGATATGCCTGATTTGAATGACTTCACTCGTTCCAGTTCGGCAAACACCGCAGCTCATATGAAAAGTCAGTTTTCTTTGGACGAGCAGATGATGGAGGATGAACACGCGCTACAGTTGCAAAGCATCGAGAGTAACCACATGAACCTTTCAATGATTGCTGCTATTGACGAATTTTCTGATGAAGAGGAGCCACCCGTGGATAAGGTTACTTTTTCAGAATTATGAGCTTTAAAATTAATTAGATAACTGATGTAACCTGCCTTAATTGAGAAAATAATTTCCATTTTATAATTCTGCACATCCTAACACTCAAATTCACATTTGAGCTTAAATAAGTACAATGCCATGAATTAGTGTGAGAACACATTTTTGCACTTCACTAGTATTTAGTTTTGTTTAAAGTCCCACACATTCATTGAGCATGCAATTACTTAACTTTTTCAGAGAGGCATGAGTGAAGGGTTAAAAAGTCTGCCGGATTCGTGCCCGGACTCAACACAAAGTACTCCAGTGAGAGTATTAGATTGTAGAGACTCAATGAATGGGACTCGGAGTGGGGGTGGGAGCGGTGGTCGCTACAAAAGTCTTCCTACGACTCCTAGGCTAAGTGCAAGTGCTCCAGTTGTCCCTGGCACAGCTACCTCCACGTCTACACGATCCAGTGGGGACTCTTTTACCTCTTCCAGCTCCACAAAACAACTTTTGCCTCCTCACCCGCCTACGCCGCCCCATACGTCCTCACACTAGTTATGTTCAGTTCAAGTTTCCTATTATTGTTATTTCGGTCAGTTACTTTGCTACCTACTACCTACCTGATTGGAAGGCTTTTTTATTTTATACAACCTGGATGTGTATGAACTCAATTAATTACTATGTCTGGTCCTCGTCCTCATTTTATATTACGAATGTTCACTCAAAGATATATTGGTACTTATGTTATTAGCTTACATAGCTTAAACATAATTAATAATAAGTATGAATCTCCTTTATTACCATACAACACTCAGCATAAGCATTCTTATTTGCAAAATGTTGCATTTACTAACTTAATTAAACTTTGTTCTACCACATCACGCTCGTTCTCACTTAATTACGTTGATGACTAATTGTAATTTGTAATGCCTTAATAAATACAATACCATTATAATATTAGTAGGCAGTTATGCTTTGTTAAACAGAGTAAGCTAATCTTAGCGCATTTTAGTTACCTTATTAATTACAATGACTTGTTCGTTTCGTCGATTTTGCAAACGCCAATTCTCATATAGGCCATAAGCCAATATTTTACTGCTATTATGTCGTTTTTTTATCGGGTACAACTTAGCTGTAGCAATAGTACTAGTATAATGTTTGTTGTCGCGATTTACTTTACTAAGCGCATAGATGTGTAATTCGATTAGACGTTACTGCTAATTCAAAATATTATATTTCTTGGATAGTACGAAACGAATTTTCTAATATTTAATACTGCGAAGTGTATTTACCCAACTAATAATAAACATGGAATCTATAGAAGTATGTAAAGTATGTAGCACCTCTACACTCTATTTGTTCCGTAGAAATATTCTGTAAAAATGTATATTTCGAATTGAACCTAATGTCTTAGTCTTGGGTATTTTGTATGTGTTATGTGTTTATTTACGGAAATGGAGTCACACTAGTTGCATTTGAATTTTGAACTAATAAATATATTAATTTATAAAATGATGAGCAAAATTATTTGGAAAACGAATAGTAAATAAAAATAATCAACGAAAACTAAATTCTATCAAGGGGCTCGGGGCAATTAATCTACATCTCATTACGGTTCAATGGTTACGGGGAAAGTAATATATTATTTTCACCCCTTAATGGGGATACTGGGACTTATAGTGACAAGGGGTAGTGAAAACCGAGATCATGACAGCTTTTTCATTACTTACTGAATCCAGATTACTGTCATACAATCATTACATCCAATTTCCGATGCAATGACGACAGTGCAATATTTATGCTAAGTAAATTAAATCCTACAATCTTTCTTGAACTGTGATGTGGATGTTGTATTTCTCATTAGCTAGATCTAGTACTTAATAAGTACAAATACAATTACTATAGAATACATATTCCAAATGTAAATAAATAGATTTTGATTTTACGTCATAATATTAGTTATAGTAGTACAAATTAACTTATCATAAATTCTGTTTCTCTACCGTCAAAAAAGTTATCTCCGTCAAGTTTCGTTTTGCATTCCTATTATTAACTACTTAGCCTCCCACATGTTTTCAATTTAGTAAAAAAACAATAATGAAATGGCACATTTTATGTCAATTATGCATTCGCTGCCGATTGTATTTCTAAACTAACTGCTATGCTACATTATTGGTACTATCACTTCATACGTTGCATTTTGTTCAATCTGCTGGCACAACTAATTCAACGAAGATGAATTATGACAATATTTTGGATTACTGTAGAACATCTAGATTGGCCTCTTCGTTTGCAGTTTGAGGTGGTGACGCCGGGTCTTTTGTAACACCTATCCGCTGTTTCTTTTTCACAGCAAAGCTAAGGCTTTCTTTGTCGAACTCTAAGGGAAACATACCTAAATCTCCGCTAAATCTATTTTTAGTTAACTGTAAATACTTTTTTCCTCTGGGTGAAATCAGTCTTCGGTCCTGTAATATTAATATATTGTCAGCTTCTTGAGACGCCTTTGCTCCCCCAAAAATGGAATTATTTGAAAGTTCAATGTTGCTTTCTTCCTATAGAAGTAATCACACAAATATTTAGTATTATACTGAATACATTACATAATCATATTAGAACGTCACGAAATCAATGATTACCTTTCTGGGATGCATAACTAAACTGACATGACAATTATTGACAGTAGCAAATTTCCTGAAAGCTGCAACTATCAAATCTTGTTTCCAAAAGCGATCGTTTCCTGCTGTTTCCGAAACACCAAGCATAAACTGAAGATTGTCGACAACAATATGAGCAATGTCATAAACATAGGCAGCATGTGTCATGGCCTAAAATCATTATTGTAAATATAAATAATTAGCTACCACTAATCTTATATATACGACACAAGTTGGAGAAACGTTTAAACCTCAAAACTCACATCTAGAACTGCTTTAATATTTTGCTGCCCATGAAAAGTCATGAAGTACATAGGAAGTTGCTCGAATTGGTCAGCCCATTTATCATATTCGTTCATACAGTTTTCCAAGTTCTTCTCAGCAAATTGTGTCAACATTGTTTTTGCTAAACGAACATTGCGAATTTCAAAGCTGCCCCAAAGCGTATTCACCTACGAAAGAAGTTGAAAAATTGATTAAAACACTCCCTTTGTGACAGATAAGATTAGTTTCTAAATAACATTATAAATAATAATCTTGACCTTACCCCTTGCATACACAAGTCTAATGAATATTCACTCATAAATGTCGTTTTTCCAGAACCGGTAGATCCTAAAAATGTAATTTACAAAAGTTAGCATAAGTTAGTTAATACAATGATGCAAGTATAAAGAATGCATGATGTATAGGAACAGAATGCAATTATAATATAAACTGGAATAGCCTACCTGTAAAAATGGTCAATTCGCCTCTACGGTGACCTTTCATTATCTTATTTAAGTAAGGATATCGAGTCCACTTAATCCCTGCAACCTAAAAGCATGAAACAATATAGATACTGATACTGATATAATTATGGGATTGAACCTTCAATAGCTTATGAATACACGGCCCATCAATTTCAATGAATGTTAATAATACCTGATCAATATTTGTCAACTCTGAAAATACATCTTCTCTCAACTTCGAAAACGTTGTAATAGCTTTATGTTCCATAATTTGAGCTGCATTATAAATAGTACTAAGGTTCAAATTGTTTTGAATAGCTAGGAAAGGAGAAGGATGGAATTCTTCAGGGCGCACAAGACGACATCTTTTCTCCCCGAGTTTCCTACCAAAAGTCTTCGCTGTCTCCCACGATTGGAGATTATTTCCGAACCATATAGTAATTTCGCTGAAGTGTTCGAGTTTAGGAAGATATTCTTGCGGAAGGTGATTAAATCCTGAATAGGAGATAAAAATGTATGATTTACCACGATATTAGGTCATATGTACAAAGTTAATTAGTGTACAGGTGACAGGCACATGTTTAGCACCTTAACGACTATTTGTAAAAAGAATTACGAAGACGTACGAGGTGGAAGACTTAAACAAGCGTTTTGCGACGAAGAAGCTATACTGAGAACATCAATTGTGGAAGTGACTAGAGTGATTTGGCGACTTTTTGAGGATGAAGTAAACGATTCAAGAACAGTTTTCCACCCGAATAATTCGTTACAACTTTTAGGAACGTTGGTTTCTTCAAGCTTACCAGTTTTCTCCGAGATGCCAATTAAAGTATAACCTAATAACTTTTTGTCAATACTAAATATAGGAAGGCACACGTGGTCCGTCTCTGAATTATATCGTCCTTCGCACCTTTCGAAAACGGATCGCTTTAGGTCCTATAGTAGTTGTGAAAAAATAGAAACAAAATTACTACAAACAAAGAATTTAACAAGTACTGATATTTACTTATATATCCTAGACTAATGTATTAAAACTGAAAAGAACATTTAATTTTAATTACTTGAAACTGAAATCTGGTAGATATTTCCATCCACTCTTCTTCAGTCAGTTTGGATATTTCCACAGAGCTTGCCTCTAAGTCACTTAGCTTTGTCATAACTTTGGGAGGAAGTGTTTCCTCTTGTCTTAAGAAACTGAGGGAGCTTTTTGAAAATGATTGTCCAGATTTGTAAAGTGTGATGAGATCTTGCAGATTCTTCCAAGTTCCGGTAACCCTGCAATTAAGGCACACGAAGTATCCTGTAATGGAAAGAAAATGGTTTGTTATTTAAGTTATATATTATATGAGAATATTATGCTCATATTATTCCTTAAAATATGGCTTCAGTTTTAAGCATTATTTTACTGTAAGTATGTATACACACCTGTAGTTTTATTAATGTAAAGTTTTCCTCCTCCCCACAATATCATCTTCTTTCTTTTCTGAGGTTCTCGTTTACAAAACATACAATCCACATGCAGACAAGTATATCCATCTTCAAACGCAATCTCCTGTTTTCTTAAAAATCGCTTAATTTCGGTAAGTGTTACAGTTTCAAAAGGGGTTTCTGAACTAGTTCCGCTTTCAATATGTAAACTTCTTATTTGTGAATATGGTATGTTGGATTTTCTTGAACTTCTCAGGTTATATAAATTGTATGGAAAAATTGGACTTATACTTTCTCCAAAACGGAACAACATTGAGTTACTTCTCTTTGTGAGTGAAAGTGAATTAGCTCGCTCTACCATGGTGGTTTGGTTTTGGCACACATGACAAACGGAGAGATTTCTTGGAAATATATCTTCACAAACTATATTATTATGAGATCTAAATGATTTCTCCGTTGTGTTATAGAAATTAGAAATATTTTTCCTAGTGTATCGAACGATTAGATGATTTAAGTGCAGGGACATTTTCTAAATAATATAAATATTTAACTTTGTTCCAACTTGGTATGAATTTTCCTGGAAAGGCCATTCCACCTAATGCATCACCAAACTTAAATTTGGAAAAATTAAGAAATTATTATCATGGAAAGTTGGAAATTCACAAAAATTCTACAAACTTTTTCCTGATTCCATTCTGAATGATTTCCATGAACGAGCGGCTTTCACTACATTACATTCCCGCTATAAGTTTTGGTGTATTGGATTAGAAGGCAAGTATAACGAGGTGCATAAAGTGCACATGGTATGGTCATAATAAGCTAACACATGGATATAGTGCGCGGATAGTTGATTTTTCACATGCACGTGCTGGAGAAAAGTTTGTTTTGACCGAATTTTGGACATCAGATCAGAAAGAAGTATTTTTGAAAGTAAGTAAATGTGTTATTAAAAAATATTGATACATAATGACAAAACTCTAGCAATCCTGATATTACCTTTTAAATTGTTTCAATATTTGGGAGAATAAGTATGAACAATTTAGATTTCAACGCAATCTTCGTGACCCTGCTGTTACTGGCAGAGATAGGTGAAGAGCTCTTAAAAAATTATCAATTTATTTTAATCTTTATTTTAGGTCATCTATCTTTCAGTTTAGAATAGACTGCTATTACCGTACTGGTGACGCTTTCAAAATGAAATTCGTAAAGAAGTTAAAGCGTCTTGGTAAGGATCAAAAGGAAAAGCGTCCCAACAGACAGCCCAAAGATGTCAAAGAATTCGAAGCAGAGGAAAGTGACCATGAAGCTGAGGAGGAGAGCACATATGCAATAGTAAAATCAAACTCTGATGAGACCCCTATCGAGGATGATGAAGGGGACGTAAATGGCTGGAAGAAAAAGAAGAAAAGTGGGGGCTTTCAAAGTATGGGACTCAGCCCTTTAGTTTTAAAGGGTATTTTAAGAAGAGGTTACAAAGTTCCAACACCAATTCAAAGGAAGGTTTGTTTGTATAATTAATTCAATGCATATACGATTATCAAAAAATATATATATTATGAAGTTATGAAATTAATGGGTCGAATTTTGATAGAGTATACCCATAGTTTTGGAGGGCAAGGATGTAGTGGCTATGGCACGAACTGGAAGTGGAAAAACTGCAGCATTTCTTATCCCCCTTTTCGAACGATTGCAAGTTAACAGAATTGGAGTTGGTCAGACTCAAAAATACCCAAGAGCATTAATTTTGTCTCCAACCAGAGAACTGGCGACACAAACCATGAAGTTTTTCAGAGAAATTGGCAAATTCCTTAATTTGAAAGCAGTTGCAGTACTTGGTGGAGATTCCATGGAGAGTCAATTCTCAGCACTGCATGATAAACCAGATGTCATTATTGCTACTCCTGGAAGATTTATGCATCTTTGCGTGGAAATGGAGTTTAAATTAGATGGGGTTGAATATATAGTTTTCGACGAAGCAGATAGGTAAGTATTATTGTTGAAAATTTTACAACCTACTAATAATAATGCGGATTTTATTTTTGTACCTACATATAATTTAATGTTTGATCAGAGCTGAAGATTGTAGAAATATTCCCAATCACATTACCTAATTTTTCAATTACAGATTATTTGAAATGGGGTTCGGAGAGCAACTAACTGAGATCATTAAAAGACTCCCTGAAAATCGCCAGACCGTTCTTTTTTCTGCGACAATGCCAAAACAACTAGTGGAATTTACAAAAGCTGGACTTCACGACCCAACATTGATAAGGTAATATCTGAAATAATAAGCAATGAACCGGATCACAGGTTTAATATTTTATTGATTTTGAAATGAACTCAGGACTTTCCAAAGTCCCTTACAGGACAAGTATTTTTAAAGTATTTAAATTTTGTTTTATGTACAGATTGGATGTTGATACAAAACTGTCTGAACGATTGACGCTCCAATACCTACCATGTCGTTCAGAGGACAAGCTAGCAGTGCTGTTGTATCTTTTAAAAAATATAATTGACGAACGAGACCAAACGCTTGTTTTTGTTGCTACAAAACATCACGTCGAATTTTTACATATGGTTTGTTCCAAACTAATATACTTAAAAATATAATATTTTCGTATTTCAACATTCTATAGACTATAGTAATCATAATATATTAATTGAAGCATATTTTTATTTGTAGTTGTTCGACGAATCAGATATTTCTAACTGCTACATCTATTCCAGTTTAGACCCTTCTGCAAGAAAAATATCTTTAGGGAAATTTCGTAGTGGAAAAACAAATGTGATGATTGTAACAGATATCGCCGCAAGAGGAATTGATATTCCCGTGTTGGACAATGTAATTAATTTCCATTTTCCAGCCAAGCCTAAGCTGTTCATGCATCGAGTTGGTAATAGAAAATACATTATTATTTATAATCTTCGTCTCATTCAATAAAGTAAAGTTAACAACATAATATAATAATTTGCTGTTGCGTATTGATTTTACATAGGTCGTGTTGCCAGAGCTGGTAGAAGTGGCACAGCTTATTCAATTGTGTCCCCTGATGAAGTAGCTTTTATGTACGATCTGCATTTATTCCTTGGGAAGCCATTGAAATTCACTGAAGACGAGTCTACAAGTGATACAAATAAAGTTGCTGTGGGTCGACTTCCACAAGATATGCTGAACGAAGAAAATAGTTATGTAAGACATCTAATGGAAATTAAGTTTGAATTGGTAAGTTACGTAATTTACATAACCTTATTATTACGATGATTGTATGATGATGCTCTTTGCTAATTATTATTAATGATTAAATCTCAGGGTGGATTGAATAAAGTTAGTCGTAATGGATACACACAGTATTTGAAAAGCAGACCTAATGCATCTACTGAAAGTAATAAACGAGCAAAAGCTATAGAAGTATCCCGTCTTCCTATTCATCCGATGTTTAGAAGTATTCGGAACACGGACCCAATGGAAACTTTAATATCTCAAATGCAGAGTTACAGACCGAACTCAGTGAGATTTGCAAATTAATATTTAATTTTATATATGTAAAGAATCTATAATTTATATTTATCAATAGGTTAACTAACATGTTATTCATATATTTTAGACGATATTTGAAATCGGTCCTAAAGCTGGATCTGAAACTCACAAAGTAATGCAATTAAAAAGAAAGAGAGATCAATTGGCTATTGAAAAGTACAGAACCGGAAGAATTGGAGGTCCAGAAGTTTTGGACGATACAGATACTGTGAAAAGAGATGAGGAAAATTTCATCCATTATCTACCCAAAGATCATCATTCTGAAGCTGGGTAAGAACGGATTAGCCTTATGGAACATGGAGACTTTCGTCAATCCATTGTGTTTTATTTTGTTGCATTATAAGTTACTTAATTTAGCAAAAGTAGTCCTCGTGCCAATTGCAATGCATTTCCATTGTTGTTTAACGTTACGTTTGCGATGTAGCATGCACACAAGCGTGGTACTTTGGAGTGGAGTAATTACAATTAAAATAATTTCTTTTAGTTTATCTGTTGGTACGACCTTCGACAAGCAGGTTCAAGATTCCGCCATGGATCTCACGGGTGATGACTCAGACAAGCTGAAAAACCAGAGAAGCATGCTCAAGTGGGATAAGAAAAAGAAGAAATATGTATCGGTGGGAAAAGTAAGTTATTGTTAATTCTCTGCAATACTGCAGTAATTATGTATCTCGTAGCACCACAGCTTGGCGCTATGAACATGGTTAACGAGAATAGCTGCTCTACCATTCCCTTGTTAATATTAGCTTACCTTATTAAGTTTATGGCATGGATAATTTTTGTCCTATGTGAGTCATAACTATTCTAATTGTACTACATATTTGCCAGACGTTAGACGCCAAAATCTGTTGCCTTCTACTTATATTTTATCTTCTTTTTTATTGCAGGATAGCAACCCTAATGCCAAGAAAATCAAAACTGAATCAGGATCTTGGATATCAGCGTCTTACAAAAGCAACAGATACAGTGCTTGGAAGGAGAAATCTAAAGTTGATAAGCGAGGGGATCCTGACGATAACGATGATGACGATGATGATAATCATAATCAAACAGGTTTCCAAAATCGAAAACCAGCGTTTAATAAAAAGTCAGTAACCTCGGGGGCAAATTCTGCCCCTCTAGGAACTGTTGCAAAGAAATCAATGCGCTTTAAGTCAGAAATAAAACGACCGGAGCAGATTCTTAAAAATCGAAAAGATAAGGAGAAGAAACAGATGCAACATTCGAAAAAGAAAGGCAAGGGGAAGAAAGGAAGAAAAGGTGGAGGTGGTAAAGGAAAGTTTGATGGTGGGGGCAAAAAAGGAAAAGGGAAAAAGTAATTGTAAATCACTTAATAATTATATTAATATTTATTTTGTAATTTACTATTTAGGCAGAGTAATTAATTATTAATGTAGTGACTAGGCTAAGTAGGCTAGTATATTCCAATGTAAATTACGTAATCGTAATTTATATTATTATTACGCTGTACGATTTCTGTTGTCTATCAATCGGAATAAATAGAGTAAACATTTAAATGAATTCACGGTTGGTTCTTGTTTATTTAATTGGAACCTATGCCTATACCTATCTAACAATACTATTTATTTGAGGGGTCTGTTGATTCCGTGCCATCATAAGTAGTTTAAGAAATGGCATTCATAGCTGTATATAGAGTCCATGGTCTTAAATAAATGCTTATGTTCTTGAAATAAATATTTCCGCCTTCAATGATCTAATGTACACTTTATAGAGAATAAGATCGGCTTGCTAACAAACTGCGTTTTAGTAGAATTCTTTCATATCTAAATAAACTTTCGTACAACGGTAATAAATAAGAATAGCACGCATAAATATACATTTTGAAACTTGAGGAAAGGTTAAGTATACGTACATAGTTAGGGTGAAGGATTGCTGTAGACTACTCTGGTAAGAATTTGGGAATGCATGCAAGTTTTACAGTTAAACATTTCAGGGACTTGACGTACCTACGTGTTTCGTATATTTTCTAAATGTATTAAAGGTCATAATGATAACCATCATTCTTGATTTGGCAATACCTATTTAGCGTTACATTCTTGGATATTTAATGGTCTGCAAATACAAACCTGTTATTGTTACACACTCCAAAAATACACACGTTTCCTTCCCATCCATACATAGTAAAGTAAATTATTATATACGAACTTATACATGAGCACTAACATTTTCTCATTCTCATCATCATGTTTTTTTGTTCAACCAGAGGAAATAACGGCACAAATATATTTATGCACGCTCTTTACCAAAATCCTCGTTAATCATTATTACAGTAAAATACCAAAACGTTTTGTCCTTGGCAATGAAAACGAAATCGCAAGATATTAAGTTCTTAAGGTTGGCATCAAATCAGGAGCAAATGTATCTTGCAAAAGTGAATGAGATTTTATGATATGATGACGTAAAGCAATTATTGCAGTGGCGAAGAAAATTTCTATGTGTTATGTTGGCCAGTAGAAGATTTTATATTCTGGATCTTGATGTATAGTTTGCATAAGTACTTAATTACCTAAGCCAATGTTTATTGAAAACACTGAATATTTCATTACGTATTTATATATTATGTATTATGTAAGGATGGTATAGGTAGTAGATAATTAGTAATTAGGTACCTATGTTTAATGGATATGGATGTTTGCGGATAGCAATTTTATTCTAAATACTTGTAGTTAAACTATAATATGAAAAATATGAATCATCGTAAACACGCGTGTACACTCCTCATAAATTTGTATGGGAATTTAAGCCAATTA
This sequence comes from Tomocerus mixtus, assembly GCA_034694165.1. NCBI lineage: Eukaryota > Metazoa > Arthropoda > Collembola > Entomobryomorpha > Tomoceridae > Tomocerus > Tomocerus mixtus. The sequence goes on along the minus strand of JAQFYC010001183.1, from coordinate 11,142 downwards.
CATAACATTTGGAGGAAAAATATTTTTAAAGTATGTTTTTTGTGCAAAAGTACCATTCTGCTATTTGGAGTGTGTATGAGAAACTAATACGAGCATTTGTGTAGGTGTATGGATTTAAATTAGTGGACTTGCATTACAAGAGTTTGATACATAAAGTACGTAGATACGTATCTATATGTAGCGAGTACCTACACAAATGTATATTACATTATACAAGTACTAAGTAATTCGATGTTGACTATCTCTCATGTCAGGTTTTCTATAAGAACGGGAAAAACGAAATTAGGGAACAATAATTTTGGATTAGATATGATTTTGATTTAATTAAAAAAATATTTGGGCAGTGGTACCGGCACTTACTGAAGTGAAGTTATAGCAATAGAATTTTCTTGTGTATATATTTAGCTTAGTATTTGCCTAATATCTGATTAATTACTAAGAATTACTTAGCATGTAATTTCCCCAAGAATCGCCTTTAATTACCTAATTACCATTACGATTGTTGTTGCATAATACAGTAGTGTACCTTTATAAATTACCTTTATTAATATGGCATGGTCAAGTCATATGCACATTCGGTTGTGTTATGGAGTATGGACAAACAGGAGAGTAGCACACTTGCACATGTGTCTGTTTTTATATAGTAGTTTTTACATGTATAAAAAGATATTTCTCGTATCTTGCTGTGCTGAATGAATATTAATTCTTTTTAATATTTAAATCACTTTTCCGAAAAAATTGACCTTCATAAAACATCATGAAACAGTTCGGTTCATGATTGCATGCATCGTGCTACGTGTGTGTGGTCAGTTTTTCTATATACTCATCTATGCAACAATACATAGTTAATTGATATAATTAAAAACAATGAATCAGACTATCTGAAAAAGCAGCATATATCTATTTACTCGTCAGCGTCAAAAATATGTCAAATCGAGAAATTTCAGTTCAAACAATTGATTACGCAATGCAATAGCTGATTTACGAGCGCACCTATTTATTATTTAATTGCAGAGTACATACAGTTTTTAAAAAATGATATACAACATAAATATACATTTATATACGAAACTTATTTTCGAGTTTTATTAGAATTTCTTCTTGGCCATATTCATTGTAAATTAATGTGAATTAAAAGATCGTACTACATAATAATCACCATTATGTCCTGATCTGAAACAGTTACAAAGCGTAATTATTGAATAAGGCCTATTAATATTTTTATGTTCTTTACCATGTTTGATATATGGACCACTAATCCTGAAGAACCTTGCATTTACTACTTGATACATATTATGTAATAGGTATGCACATCTTATATCTAGATGCTATTATTATTATTTCAACTATGATAGAATTGTACTATATCTGCAATCTACATCTTGCTTATCTGATGTTAGTTTCTGTAATTAATCTCCCACAGGGTGACAATATCAATTTGCATTAATTTATGAGACGTAAAATATCTTTTTCATTATAAAAATCATCAAGAGAATACAGTAATTCATGCATTACATACCAATACATTGCATAAACTAAAGGCGACTTAACAGGGCACGTTTCATGGAAGATGGTTTTGTCTTCTATTTACCTAATGGAGAGGTTTGAGAGGTTATACTTAGTTTTAGAGAAAACTACGAGAATGCTAATGCTTAACATGTAAACAATTATTTGTTTGCACTTAGAAGAGTTGATATCATTAAATCCACACCAGACTTGTCTGTGATTAAAATACAGCCATCATAAGCTTCACCACGGAGTCTAGCCAGTTTGTTATACACTTTAGTAAAGATATACTGTGGACACTTAAAAGCGTAATTATGCTAGTTAGTACAATTACAAATCTCAGCGTTCGGATTTGATTATGTTGTATTCCCAGAATCGACTCACATAATACCTTCCTAACTACAATATAGTTTATCCTTCCTTTCGTAGGGTAATGTAAAGCGAGAAGCACTCGTTTTGAAAATAAGCGAAATGTGTTTACTGTATTTTGTTTCTACAAGAAAAGGTGATGAGCTATAAATTATGGAAAATTCTACTAACTACCTACGTAAGTATGGATATGTAGACAGAAAGGAAGAAAAATGCCATTACGCAACAGAGTAGACTAAAAAACTATTTGGTAATACACTGGGCAATAAACCACAAATAAATACATACTACTATGTATGTATAGGTATAGGGACCTAAAAAACAGTTGGAGTTACAGATTTCTTCTCCCTGTTAAACTAGGTATCTACTACATACTATATTGTTTAGCTACATACTATATTGTTGCATTCCCCATTATTTATTGCAAATGAGATCGCAGGATCTGGTCGTTTTAATTGTAAGTATTTAGCTACCTATGCGATATGTACAAGAAGATACTGTCCAATTAAAAGTTAAATTACACTATTAAAAAGGCAATTAAACCGTGTGGTAATTGGGAATAAATTGTATTAAAGACTGCACTGTGTATTTGTGTTTTTACCAATGTATTTAGTATGTGCGTAGTACGTTACGTAGGCGTTTTTATCGAAAGACTTGCCCAAACTACCTAAGTGCATAAGACCAAGTAGGTATACATATATATTTACCCAAGTAATAGTACGTGAGGAGTACAAACATATTTTTAAGTATCACAGTGTTAACAATGATTCACACTTCGCACTAGGAAATACATAAAAACAAGAAATATGCATATCCACAAATCAAGTTCATTATTGACTGCTTTCTGTTTTTATATAACACTTTCTTACAGCTCACGTATTCGAAGCTGCACTTACTATATGGATTCCAATTGATACTTATGTAATATCAAATGCGAATATTTTGGTAATTTAGGAGCTAGTTTAGCTAGCTACAATATGTACCTACTTTATATCATTAAAAGCATCAATAACGCTTTAAACAAACATTTTCTTTTGCTTTTTGAATAAAAAATTTTCCTATGTAGATAGCCTATGTATTCTGCAGGTTAAACAAATATTCATATATACCACATTGCAGTAGTAATATATGTACTACAGAAACTAGTCCAGATAACTATTTTTTGTTTGTGAATAATATCTACTACATAATACGAAGGGTAAAGACTCTTAAAAATTCGCTAAAGATTGACCTTTGACTTGTATGTTGTTTGAGTATGTTGTTTGCATGTAAAATATTGAAGCAAATATAATAGTCACTTTTTGGCCTTTGACCTGCCATAACTTTCTTATTTGGGGGGTTGCCCCAAAAATGGACATCATATTTGGAATCAGCTCGTCGAGATCTGTCGAATGAGCTACCTTAAGTCAAAATCGGGGGTGTGTCCAAATTGTGGGTTTGTTCCAAGATTTACATATGTACGATATATAAGGAATATATGTAAGCAAAAGAATATATTTATATTTCTCAGATTACGAATATTTTCTTCTGTATCATTGATACCTATATATCCATTTTCGTCTACAAATACGCTATATGCTTACATACTAGCAAACTAACCATACATCATGCATACAAGACTACACATATTTACCTACCATATATATTCCCAACTTTCGTTTATTTTGTAAATTAGAGTAAGTGGCCAGCCACGAAATGAACTCCTGTCTGCTATGATCACTTGCAATCGGAAAAATAGAATAAGGGAAAATGAAGATTGTGTATATTATGGTATTTAGTCCTAACCACCTATTTACTGGTATTATTTGTCTAATTATTGATTACCGTAATACAACTAGTTGCAATACAATCTTTTCAGAATGCGATCTCTCCTCGTTAGTGAAACACAGTATAAATGCACATGCCTGTGTAGACATATAAACCATTTCACACTTGCTATATACTGGTGTCTGGAATAAGATTTATTATAGTAATTGTAAGTTCAAATTCCTTAAGTAATGTTGCCAAAATGAGTTTGGTTAGTAATTTTCTATAATTGGGCTTTGTGTGAATTTAGTTCTAATATGACGTAAATGCATTGTTGGGTATTTTCTTTTGCAGGTGACTAACACCAGTTTGGCGATATTGTGGTGCCAGGTCAAGGTGAAATCCTAGTTTATGCAATTGGATTGAACTTGTCCTGTTGTCGGGCAACTTGAGGGTTTCAAATTGTAATTATACTTATCATTAGGACTTGTATCTCACGTAAAAGTCACGTTTTAGATGGATCTGCAAATTATATTTTAATTTCCATAAGAATTCTTCCATAAATCTCATGCAATTACAATCTCGGAAGCTACAAATCTATAAACTATATTGCAATACTGACTTAAGTATGTATAAACTTTTTGCAATACCTACAATCTTTTAGCATTCTTCCATTTATCCAAAAGACTGCAAGTAAAACGTTCGCTAGTATAGTTCAAAAGAATACTAATGCTGTAAGGGATATTTCTGTGCCTAGCATATGTAAAATGATATATTATATTCACAAAAACGCTTACAGATACGCTCATAGAATCTTTATGTTTCATACATTACATAATCCAAAGGCACATGTGTCTAATTAAGCTATTCTTGTACATTACTAACATTACTTGTATTTCATGCAAAAGCAAAGTTAAGGAAGCACAATGAGTTTCATTTCGCCCGAGTCGGATAAAAACACTTAATTATATGCTTAGTGCGACATATTATACAATTACACCATATCATGCACCTTATTCTCAATCTATAGCATACCTGCGAGGTTTACATTTACATTACACAGTGCAAAACACCTTGCAGTTAAGGTAGTTTATGTATTGGTATCATCACATGGGAAAGTCAACAAGGAGTTGATAAAATTTTCCCATAGAGCATAATAAACTATACTGGTTTGCATGGTGTGTGTGCGTTTTGTTTATACAAATAGCAGTTCTTATTCAATCTAGCTACATTACATATTAATAAAGTTCTCACTAAACACTTATAGTTAGATACTTAGATTGTTATATAATACATGCATAAACTTTATGTTATTGGTAAGTATTATATGTACATTGTGCAGAAACTTTTCAAGGAAAACCTAAACTCAAACTAGTAAACAAAATAATGCTTCTCCTATATTCAAATGCGCGTCAAAACGAGTCCAAGTGTATAACAGAATAATAACAGAATAATAAACGCGATTTTTGTTTAAATATTTTGCTAACCACCTTCAAAAGCTTCCACAAGTCTGTTCAGTGTCTTATTTCTTGTAGATAATTTGTTTTTATGTCTGTCTACTTTTTAAGCGTGTGCTCTATATACTCACGATTAGATATGACGTGCTTGGCCATATTAATTAAAAATGAATACTAAATGTTAGTTAATAGCGTTGTTAATTAGATTAGGACAATCTACATGATATTTTGCTTTATTATCCATCAACACAACTTATTTTCATAAGACACATTTTAGTAGATTAGATAATATTAGGGAATTGCAATTAGTACGCTAAGAAACAGGTATAGGAAATATCACACTAATAATAATCACAATAACTGATACATTTAATTAAGTTATAGCACATTAGTTAAATGCAGTTAGTTGATTATGTACTTATATAGTAGTTGATTTGTTTTGTTATGTAATATTGTGTATAAATAGGCAAATGCATATGTAAATTTAAATGCAGATTAATTAATAGGATCTTTTGTATTTACATTTTGCTTTGCTATAAGTATGCATAGCTAATACAATCACGTTCACGTACGCTTTGACTTCTTTTTAACAATTCGACAATTTAATTAACAATAAAACACTCAAAGACAATATTATTAACTTGTACTATTACAAAGTACAAGTTTCAATTTCAACAAATAGTTTAGTAAAGTTATCCAAAGAGATTGAGATTATTATTTGATCTGAAGGGTTGTTGCTGCGGGTTATTGAAGCTATAAGGGCTAGCACTTTGGTAATTATTGGGTCTGCGATTTCCGCCGAACATGTTCGGGAAGAACATACGGAGCATATTTGGGATAAAGTTGATTTTAGCATTGATGATGTCCATAATTGGATTTGGTGGGGGTGCCTCGGTTGTGGTCTCAGATGGCTGTTGTTCTGGAGGATAAGTACTCAGAATGGGGTAAGGGTAGTTTGTGCTGGAATTGCTGTCAGATCCGTTGTATCTGCTCATAATTAGGTTCTGAGCTCTTTGCCATGCTAATTGTTGTTGCAAATATTGCATTTGCTGTTGGTAGTAGTTATTGCTTGGGGCAGCTTGGTATGAGCGCTGGTATGAGGATTGCTGGTTCATTTGGTTCATCTGATTTAAACAATTAGGATTCAACAGAAATGTAAATAGACACGTTGTCATTCTTCCTAACATACCAATTGTTCTTTTCTGTCGCGTTTTCTCAACCACTTGCTGATTATCTTCTGAATTTCCTCCTTCGAATTCCAGTTCTGAGGGGATCCCCCTTAGTTCACTTTCTAAAGCTATTTCGGAAGCAAGGGCGACAGGATCCACTTGTAACTATATGAATATAATGGAAAATCAGGCATTACTAATTGTATCTAGTTTTTGGATAATCGTGATTCTTTTTCTTGCACTCAAACCAAAAAGAATGTAAAAGAGTAAAATAGAAAATAACCAAAAGGGTTCAAATGTTAATACGAATTGCCAATGAATGCTGCAATGGTGAAAAATCCATTACAGATAGTAGGTACATAGGGGAAAAGACTCTTCCACATAACATTCATTAAAAGTGCACATAGACATCATAAACTTTATCTGTATATATTGCAGTGAATTCTGATGAGACATTACCTCAGTTTCTGGAATGCTTTTGCTAAGGACTCCATTAGGTGTCCAGTGGAGAGCCAAAAGCATGAGTAGACTTAGGTGGATTGGATTATTCATTTTTCTGCAATTAACACAAAATCCAAGAATTAAATACTGAAAACATCATTTTTGCATGATTATTGTAATTACCATGAAGAGGCTTAACTATAAGGTATGTAATATCTTTATCGTATATTCTAGGAATAGGTTTCATAAGCAAAATATAATAGTACATTATGCAACAACCATCTAACTAATATTATGGGTGCATTCTCTAACAGTTTCTGCGAATTAAGGAGGAAAAGAGTTTTAAGAGCTCCTTATTGTCCTGTCAAGGATAATCAGTCTTTAATCTTTATTTCCGTCTTACATGCAATTCTTTATTTTAAAAAAACCTTCAAAAGATTTTGAAGATTATGACCATAAGTGTAAATATAGTGTATAAGAATAGGATTCGTGAATTAAACAATAAAATTCGCTTTTGGACTCTTACGTCTGAAGCTTTGCATAATAGAGCATTCGTTTTGTGTGAATTTCCATGTACAGACACTAACTAAGGTTAGAATGCAGATTCAAGGTAGCAAATATATAGGGCTTTCCCTAACAATGTATTATTCTGTTCGCTTTTTATGCGAAAGTGTGAGAATGAATTGCAAATATTATATTGAAAGTAGGTACTCTGCTTAATACTTTAATCTCGACTAACCACCCTTTTTAATGTACATTTACACAACTACTACGTATATTATTTGTGTATATACATATGTATCAATACATACACCTTATCTTATTTGTCTAGGCGCCTGTAGCGAATGCTACAATATTATATTCTGAACTTAACTTAGTTAGTGAATGTACCTAAATGAAATGAAATGAATCTTATTCCCAGTGGAAGTAGTATTAATAAGTACCTGCCTATATTATACTTTATGTAATGCAACAAATAGTTACTGGGATTGACTGTAATGTAATAAGCAAGGGAAATGGGACTTTTAACGATAACTAGTTCAAGCTTGCTTAGACCAGATCACCACGCAATGAAGAAGGAACCCAAGTGGCAGTTGCTAAGTATTTCATGGGGTGAAGGTTAAGAAAAGTTTCCACTTACTATCTATTACTTAATATTTACAATTGGCTACACCATTCCTTCTAAGGATATGCGAATTTACTTTTTATGCAGATTTATTTATGCATGCTAAACTTTTTATGCTAAAAACTACAATTTTATATCCAAAGTTCGATGGAATGAAATGTATGCTTATTTGACTTTCTTGTTCATACTACATTATATCCACTATTCTTACTGACAATAACCTAATAACTATTTTACTTCAGGTTGAACATACTCATATACAATTAAGTTATAACTCCTTGAGGCAATGAAGATTATCTACAACTTATCTTCTGATGGGAAATTATTCCTGAGATTTCATATTAATGATATTTTTTCCATAAGAATGTTACATTCCCGAGCTATTAATAATAGTGTAGACGGAGGAGGAGAATTGTTACGGGGAATAAAATCTGAAAATTTTGCTACTTTGAAACGTGCTACATCCGGTCAATTAAGCTATTAAACATTAAAATGAAACTGCCTTTATATACCTCAGTTAAATTAATGCTAATTATTTAAGTACGTTAAAAGAAGGATATATACACATCAATAATGTAAAATATCTTGAGAGAATTTTAAATGTTCCAGTACCCCTTCATATGAAAAATGTTTTCTCGCACTTGAAGTGTCAGTTTTCCATAAAATCCAATAAAAGTAAAATCTAGCTTTACAAAAAGGGAGATTCGTTTTTACTGCACTTTTGAGAATCTATACAGTAAGTATTTAACAGCCACTTTTACATCTATACCTAAATTATACGAGATAAGTTCTTCAAGTTGCAATAGTTTTCTAAATAAATTGTAAATCTAACCTTTTGACCATTTTTCGAAATAGTAGTACATAAATAGCTACTTAAACGTAGTAATAATGAATCAAAAAGTTAAACGCACCTGTTTATTAGTTTCTAGTATCCTCTTAAGTAACAAGTCTCAGTTTCAATTCCAACAAAAGGGAATAAACTTTTATCGGTTAACGATTATATAGAGAAGTACGTAATAGGGAGTGTTACGTATGGAGTACAGAGTGGGAATGAAAAATGAAACTGGAAGTATTTCTATTTTATCTGAAGGTAGTCGTGTTCACTGTGTTGTTGAAGGTAGTTCCTCGATTATTATTTCCTCTCGGAGCCGGGGAGAAGAAACTGTTTGCAACTGGAGAATGTTGGACACGACTGATTAAGATTAAGATTCTGCTGCAATAAATATATTAGTTTCTGATCTATGGGAAGATTTGGAGTAATTTGAAGTAATGCTATACCTACACATAAGTATTAGGTACTCGTCCTGTAGGAAGCATTTTTAAGGTAAGGAGGAGGTTCTTAAGCACATATAATTGTATCTCATGTGGAAGTTTAACTATAAGAATACACGAGTAGTGCAAAATGTGTATTATCTCCCATAAACAATTGTACCTAAGTATACCCACATACATACACGTATAAATATATTACCTTTACTTAACATTAACCCTATCTTATGTCTCTATATGTGTGTAAGTACATAGAATTTGCACACGTACACACAAAGCTAACTCAAATGTGGGTACTTTATATACAAAGGTACATTATTGCCTACGCAGAGCATTATTGCAAAATAAATATGAACAATACAATGGTTAAAGTAGTAGGCTGTCATGTACAATTGTATTTCGATGTAATTGTAAATACTTAATAATTATTAAACTTACAAGTTATATAAAATTGATGCACGAAGGGAAAATACATACAACAAATCTGACAATCATCGGTAAAGTTTTCAATTGTAGTATTTAACTGACATGCATGCTTAAGCTAGTTAAAGTTAAGACGGAAAGTATGTATTTATGTATAAGGTCAGTTCAGTGATGGGGAGACCGGTTCCTATTAGTCATTCACATGCTATTATAAATTATACATAATAATATCTATATAAGACATGTAAAAGGCAAAAGTGACATGATTAAACTGAACTGGAGTGAACCGAAGTAGAATTGCCGACGATGATGGGCTGGGAACACAAGTCATTATTATGAAAGTACTCTGTGTACGGATAGATATCCACCATTAAAGGTCATCTCACTCCTTTTTCTGTAACAAAACCTCCTTTCGCATTCATTTGCTTGCTTTCTGGTAATAGAAATGGAATATGAACCGAAGCTCATTTTTTTGCGGAGAATTCTCAGCTTTTTACTTTCTGCAAATAATGTACATTGTACAATGTTCCAATCTGTAACAATGAGTCTACTTTCATGTAGTTAACTCCTCCATAATTAGTTAACGTGAGTGTGCAACTTTTCACAGTAAAAGAAGCACAAGGAAGAAAATATTGTGTAATACCTAACACGGACTCAAAGCATGGTATCCTAAATTGCATGCTAAAATATGTTGGAAATTTACTATTATTACAGAAAATGGATGACTTAACAGATCAAGAAGAGAACACATTATGGTTACATAAGGTAAACTAAAAGTAACTATAAATTAGAATACTATGTGTATAATTAGAGTATGTTCTTGACTTTTGTAAATTTTTTACTTCCTCGGGAATTATAGAAGACAGCTTAAGGGGGGAACGCCCTTAAAATGTACATTTTCAGGGTTTTTTTTTATTAAAGTAGCTAAAAAGTGGAAAATAACATCTGAAACTGACATTTGCACGTAATCATTCAGGTAAATAAATAATGGAGATGAAGACATAAACATTAGTTATTATTACCTACGTAATGTATGTGTTGTTGAGTTGTGCAAAAACTATGCTTGTTTCAGTTTTTAAGCAATTACTATTAAAGTTTTTGCACCAACTGAAGTGCAAATGGACTAAATGGACACTTAAAAACACCTATTACTTACTATTGTACGTCAACAGATGTTATAACATGTTCACCAAGTTCATTTACCCAGAGCAGACGGTTTGTTTGCAGACGGTTGTTGGAAAAAATTATCTGTGAAGACCTCTTGTCATTTTATCATAATCTTATATGTAGTAGCGTAAAATGTAAAATGCAAATGCTTGCTAAATAACATAACTACCTTATATCTACCCAATGTGAGAATAAAAGAAAAACCGTGTTGTTTACAATACACGATTCATTGATTAAAGTGAACTGAGAGTTCATAAGCAGAAAATGAAAAGGTAGGTCTAGGCTCTGGCTATACACACTTCACACTCTAATATTAAATTGATAGTTGTAATTTATTTTGTGTTATGCATCCTAAATAAATACGGTGAAAGGCCTATTTTTCCGCTAAGCCCTCTTGCACGGTCACCCCTAACAGCTAAGGAAACACTCTGTTACAATAACCTTTCACGAGATAACCAAAACTATGCGA